>CM045763.1:47424606-47517106 GCA_025200525.1 Camellia lanceoleosa | reverse complement strand
AACTGGGCTTCAAGTGAGCAACCTTGGGGAAACTCATGGGCGGGCTTTAGGTATCCAGAGGGGTGTCTAAAGTCTCCACGTGGGTTTGGGAGCCCCGTGGACGATGCAATAATGTAAGCACTGCGCGTGTCTCCTGAGGGAGAGGTTTGACATGTTGTCTCTCTTATGTCACGCATTATGGCATCTTGGTGACTCGTTTTAGACCGAATGGGCTATCAAGGCACCACCAAAGGCCTCGTGTGCCAACTCAAGTGCTTGGTTTGGGTTCAACCTTGCACAAGGGGATTCCGTGGCTTAAGTTAAGCGATTAGAAGGCAACATCGCATATATGGGCTATCGAATGAAAGCATCAAGCTATGCATTGAATAAGTCCATTAAGGGACTACATTATGCTATAAGCGAGCTACAGATTGAGACGTTGCCTTACTTATGCTACACGTTGGTGCAACACCAGAATCTAACATACGTGTTGGCACGAGGACTACGCCATGGGCAAGAGATTGACCCTCGGTGCCTTGTGGACTTCGCATGACCAAGTGGCCATCCAATATGCATCTATTGAGGCATGCTTGACCCTATGGCACTTTGAGATGCCATCAAAGACCCAACATGCAATGTTGGCTTGTCGGCTAAGTCGAGAGCCTTTGCTAGCACATTGTTGTGTGGCTAGGCACCTTGATGACATGAACCTAAGTTGGGTGAGCACCTTGCTTGAGGTAAGCCTGGTGCTATGAAGCGACTTATGTGGTGCTTGGTGCACTTGAGGTGTTAGGCCTACTTGTGGCATACGGGTGAAGACGGAGCTTCCTTGTGAAGTTGTTTTGCTTAACAAAGCATTGAGGCCTAATGTTCAAACGGGTGAGATCATCAACACTCGATTTGTCAACGAGCTATGACGGGCTTAAACTTGGTGGAGTTTGAGCACGACACGGGCGAAAAATTGATCTGTAGATGAAGTGCTGATTGAAGACATTACCAATGAAGATGAAGAAGAGTGAGGGTGAATTTAGTTCTGATGTAATTAGAAGTACTTTTGTTAGGCTTTTTTTTTTTTAATTTCTTTTTAGAAAGAAGGTTGGGTGGTATGTTACCTCATTGTTTTTGGGCAGAATATGTTGTAGATAATAGCTATTGTGGGAACCGAAATATTGTTAGTATACGTGCAATAAAGTCGAATGACGGTATGAGGACAGTCAAGGATGGAATTTGTATTCGGCTCCATCCTGGACGATCGCAAGACCGAATAGACTAATCGCCGAAGAACCAGTCGAACAAAAGCCAAATAAATACACGTGCAATGGATTGAGGGTGGGCCCGACCCTGAGGCCCAAAAGAAAAATATAAATAGAGGAGCATTAGCCAAAGAAAGGTATGTAAGAACAAGTAAGATTAACTTAAGATCCAAGCAACCAAGAGAGTATACACTAACTTATCCGTCGGAGTGCTAATTCCGGCACCCCCGACCAAAGTGTTTATTCCTTTTCAGGTGACTAGCTGAGGATGAAGAGCGTCCTATAGGATCCAGAGAGTATTTCCAAACCATTTCTCCACAATTGGCGTCGTCTGTGGGAATACTCCAGCACATTCATGGCGGGCGTGACAGAAGATCCTCCAGTAGTCGCTGACGACCTTACGCCACGAGATGATATCACTCCAAGCAACATGCTTGGGCCAGAGAACATTATCGCACGATGGGCCTTGAACTTCGATTCAGCTGCCCAGACCCCACCCTTGACTTCAACACATGAGACAATGCAAGCAATTATGGATCAAGCAAAGCAAAACGAATAGAGGTTGGAAAACATAATGGCTGAGAACGAGCGCCTTCGACAGGATTTGGCCTTGGAGGTGGCAAAATCCCAACAGGCCGCGTGCCAAGATCCGAGACGACCTCTGAGAAAGGATGGTCGATGACCTCGAGTTCAGAGACATGATAGTGGCAGTGATTCTGACTCATTATCCCCAGAATCCAAAAAGAATGGACGAGTCAAAGTCTCTAGTTCTTTCGAAGCCAGTCTGCGTGCGCGGAATAAGCGAAGAAGAAATGATTCAGATGAAAAAGATCAACATGACCCCTTTGTGCGACGGATCACAAGGGCAGTGCTACCCAAAAAGTTTAAAGCTCCATCGTTCACCCTATATGACGGAAAATCAGACCCCACTGATCACATTCGTCATTATAAGCAAGCTATGATGCTTCATTCAGACGAGGAGGCCCTCATGTGTCGAATATTTCTAAGCAGTTTAGGACAATTGGCCGTCAGATAGTATTATAAATTGGAATAGGCATCGATTAAGAGCTTCCATCAACTCCAAAAATCCTTCAGGGCAAGGTTCATCACCAATGAGGTCCAACCGAAGCAGACCGATTCTCTCTGGGCAATGCAAATCCAACTAGGGAAAACCCTATGTACGTATTCGGCGCGCTATTGGGAATGCTTTAATCTAGTAGATAATGCCTGCAATGACTCTATGGCCATCACGGCCTTTAAAATGGAATTGCATCCCGATAGTGCCCTCCGCAGCTCCTTGACCAAAAGGCCCCCCAGAACAGTCTGGTCACTAATGAAGAAAGTCAAGAAATATTGCAAAGTGGAAGATAACGCCTTGCAGGTCAAAATCATGCACAAGGCCAACAAGAAAGCCCCATCTGAAATCGTTCAGCCGATAAATTCTGTACCATCGCAGAGCCCTGAACCACAGAATCGAGCTAAACAAGACAAAAGACGAGATTCGTGCCGATCAAATGACCAATGTTCACACCGAGCTAATGAACAACTTCAAGTGGATTGCAGGCGCATAAGGTTCATGGATAAGAAATATACGGAGTTGTCAGAGCCGATCAGCACAGTTATGTCTAAATTTCAACACCTTCTGTTCTTTAAATGGCCACCCAAGATAGTGGGACCTCCCGACATGAGGAGATGGGATAGGCGGTGCGAATATCACAAAGACCACGGTCATGATACCGATAGTTGTTATGAGTTGAAGGATCACCTTGAGGAGTTGGTACAAGACGGTCGGCTTAAGCAACACGTTCGAAAGAACAACTCAACCAAAATAGTTACTTTACGGCATGATTTACCTCCACTCGGCATAATCCATATGATATACAGCTTGCCAACGGCATCCGCGGTACATACAATTCAGTCGCATCCTAACCCCCAAAAGTAAATCACACCAGCGAACTGGCCCCATGAAGCTGCGAGTATTACTTTCGATGATTCTGATTTGGTCGGCGTAACGCTCTCCTACAATGATCCCTTGGTCAGCGAACCACGCGTAAATTGATTCACCGTTGAACGTGTTCTCATTGACCAAGGGAGTACTTCGGAAGTTATGTATTACAGGACCTTCGTCAAACTTGGCTTCACTGAGTCGGACCTGTCTCCAGCTCATTATCCGTTATTCGGCTTCAATGCTAATCCGGAATATCGGTTGGGCAAAATCACACTACCAGTTTGAGCAGGCTCCCGATCAGTGGATGTAGGATTTTTGGTTGTCAAGCTTCCTTCGCCGTATAATCTCATCATGGGACGAACTTGGCTGCACACCATACAGGCCATGCCAAGCACCTATCATCAACTACTTCGCTTTCCAACTGAACGCGGCATTGAGCAAATTCGAGGTTCCCAGAAATCGGCACAGGCATGCTATCTTCTTGCCACAAAGACACCAAGAGAGCTGGAAGTGAATTCAATTAAGGTGCCGGATCAAGAGAGCCTCGACGACGTTGGGCAACTCGCAAGTGAAAAGACAACCGGAGCCCTGGATCAAGTCAAAATTGACGGGAATCCTGACAAGTTCTTCATGGTCGGCGCTTCCCTGAATAAAGCCAACAAACAGGAGCTAATTTCCTTCTTACTCGACAACCTTGATGTATTTGCGTGGTCACCATATGAGATGTCGGAGGTGGATCCATCTATGTCCTAGCACCGCTTAAACGTTGATCCCAAATGTAAGCCGATTATTCAGAAAAGCCGGCGTTCAGCTGCAAAACACACTGCCCCGTTGTCAAAGAAGTTGACCGGTTGCTTGATGTTGGGGCAATCCGCAAAGTGACCTATCCTACATGGCTGTCGAATACTGTGGTTGTAAAGAAGAAAAATGAAACTTGGCGTGTTTGTGTGGATTTCACAGACTTAAACAAAACTTGTCCCAAGGATTGCTTTCCCCTCCCCAGAATAGACCAGCTCGTAGATGCAACGGCACATCATCAATATATGACCTTCCTAGATGCATACAAAGGCTACCATGAAATTGCCATGCATCCAGAGGACCAAGACAAAATCACATTCCTCACCCCAAGAGGAACCTATTGTTATAAGGTTATGCCTTTCGGGCTGAAGAATGCGGGGCCAACCTACCAAAGAGTAGTTACTGCCATGTTCAAGGAGCAACTCGGCCGTACTATAGAAGTGTACATCGATGATATGGTAGTCAAGTCCAAAGAAGAGCAAACTCATCTAGCCGATCTGGAAGAGACATTCGGCATTCTTCGCAAATATAAAATGAA
The DNA here is from genome assembly GCA_025200525.1 of Camellia lanceoleosa. NCBI lineage: Eukaryota > Viridiplantae > Streptophyta > Magnoliopsida > Ericales > Theaceae > Camellia > Camellia lanceoleosa. The sequence goes on along the minus strand of CM045763.1, from coordinate 47,512,590 downwards.
GTTGAACGCTTCCAAATGTGCCTTTGGCATTGGATCCGGCAAATTCCTTGGCTACATTGTTAACCACTGCAGAATTGAAGCCAACCCGAGGCAAATCACAGTGATTCTAGAACTCGGCTCTCCTTAGTCGGTCAAGGAGGTTCAAAAGCTTATGGGAATGGCCACCGCACTAAACAGGTTTATCAGTCGTTCCATAGATTGCTGCCGACAATTCTTTCATACCCTTCGGTAGGGTAAAGCTTTTGAATGGACTCCCAAGTGCAAAGCCTCCTTGGATGGTTTGAAGACATACCTCCGATCAGGTCCACTCTTGACAACACCTTCGGTAGGTGATCCGCTCATTTTATATCTGGCAGTTTTCAACCGAGCCGTTAGCACTGTACTATTAAAGGAAGAACTAAGGAAGCAGGGACCAGTTTATCATGTGAGCAAAGCAATGGTTGACGCCGAAACACGTTACCTTCCGTTGGGAAAACTCATCCTTGCTCTCGTCAGGGCAGCAAGAAAACTAATGCATTACTTTCAGGGGCATACCATTGGGGTACTGACGGACTACCACATCTGGTCAGTACTCTGTAGTACAGAAGCATTAGGGCACGTTTCAAAATGGGCTCTCGAACTCGGCCAATACGATATTCAATTTCTGCCTAGAACCTCAATCAAGGGGCAAGTGCTCATCGACTTTGTTGTTGAATTCACTGGATGTCTCGCCGACTTTAAGTCTGATCAAATTCAACCTAAGTCGAACTGGAGAATTTACGTTGAGGACATTTGACAGTTGTATTGTGACGGATCATCCAACCAACGTGGCAGTGGGGCGAGCGTAGTGATCATGGCTCCCGACGGGGCAATAATCGAGCAGGCTGTCAAACTGGATTTCGAAGTATCGAACAATGAAGCTGAAGACAAAACATTGTTGACCGGCTTGCAAAATGCACTTCTTCTTGGTGCTCGGCGTCTGCTTATCTTCTGCGACTCAAAACTAGTCATCAACCAATTGAAAGGGAAAAACGTAGCCAAAAATGACCGTATGGCAACTTACATGAAAACGGTGAATTCTTTGCTGGCAAAATTCGACCATCATAAATTAAATCAAATAACCCGGGATCAGAACACATATGCAGACGCCCTGGCTTGCCTAGCCTCCGCTATTAACTCAGAAATTAAACAGACAATTGAAGTAGGATTCATCCCTGAACCGAGCATTGCCCCCTCAAAGTCAATTCAAATCAATATCATAGAATCAGGTCCAAGTTGGATAGACCCCATCACTGCATTTCTATCTTCCGAACAACTCCCGACAAACAAGAAAGAAGCGCACAAACTGCGAAACAAAGCCTTGTGATATTACTTAGATTCGCAAGGAAAGCTCTACAAAAAATCCTTTTCTGGTCCATACCTAGAACGCGTTCATCCAAATAAAGTCAAAGAACTCTTGATTAAAATACACAAAAGTAGTTATGGTGCCCATTCTGGCGGGCGTTCTTTGGCTCATCGAGCTGTAACACGGGGTACTACTGGCCGACCATGAGAGCTGATGCCGAGTGTTACGTCAAGAAATGTGAACAATGCCAGAAATTTTCCCCTCTAACCCATTTGCCTGCTAAGGAGTTGAGCTCAATCACCAGTCCTTGGTCGTGAGCTCAATGGGGGCTTGATATCATCAGGCCATTGCCACGGGCCCCAGGGAACAAGTGATTCTTTATTGTCGTGACAGATTATTTCACAAAATGGGTCGAAGCGGAGGCAGTAACACACATTCGAGATACTAAAGTTAGGTGTTTTGTATGGAAAAATATCATAACACGATTCAACATTCCAAGAGCACTCATTTCAAACAACGGCACCCAATTTGATTGTGGCGTTACTGAGAATTATGCAGCATGTATGGTATCCGGCCCTATTTCTCCACCCCGGCTTATCCACAGAGCAATGGTCAAGCTGAAGTCTCCAATAAAGCCATCTTGGACGTCATCAAGAAGAGGCTAGAGAAAGGATAAAGGCAGATGGGTCGAAGAATTACCTAGTGTATTGTGGGCTCATCGCATTACTCCAAGACGATCCACTGAGGAAACGTCGTTTGCTTTATGCTTCGGAACCAAAACAATCATCCCCCTGGAGATCGGCCTCTCAACCTTGAAATCGAAAGTTTTTCATATAGGTCGAAATGACATGATGTTGGCCTTGGATTTGACTCTGATTGAAGAACGACGAGACCATGCCCTTACATCCATGGCACAGTACCAGCAACAGCATGCTAAGTCATATAATCAACATGTTCAGCTACGCCGTTATACACCAAGAGAATTGGTCCTTAAGAAAATACTTCCCGCTGCTAGGAATTCAGCTGACGGAAAACTGGGCCCTAACTGGGACGGCCCCTATCAGATCAATTCAATCGCAAGAACAAGGGCATATCAGCTCAAAGACATGTCTGGGAGAAGTCTGCCACGTCCTTGGAATTTCACGCATTTGCGTAAATTTTATCATTAACTCGACTTATGGGGCATGATAACTTGTTTTGAATGTTCGCTGTGTACAACTTTCGCTTTTATAATGCAAGACTTCTTATCAATATGAAATTTTAGTTCGGCAAATCAAAAGCCTCCGGATTCGGAGCGCCCTTCGTGGATTACACGATTGGCCAAGATAAAAGCCTCTAAATTCGAAGCCCCATCCGTGAATGACACGTTTAGGCTGAGTAAGCCTCCGAATCCGGAGCGCCCTTCATGGATTTTACGATTGGCCAAGATAAAAGCCTCCAAATTCGGAGCCCCATCCGTGCAAAACACATTGGGCCGAGTAAGCCTTCAGATTCGGAGCGCCCTTCATGGATTTCACGGTTGGCCAAGATAAAATCCTCCGAATTCAGAGCCAAATCCGTGAATAACAAGTTTGGGCCGAGTAAGCCTCCGGATTCGGAGTGCCCTTCGTGGAATTCACGATTAGCCAAGATAAAAGCCTCCAAATTCGGAGTCCCATCCGTGCAAGACACGTTTGGGCCGAACGAGCCTCCGAATTCGGAGCGCCCTTTGTGGAAACCACGTTTGGCCAAGGCAAAACGCCTCCGAATTCGGTGCTCTTTTCGTGAATATTATGATTGACAAGCATAAACGCAATTGATGAAAAATGAAAGATGATCATAGCTGAATTTATAAACATAAATTGAAACAACATGCAAACATTTAAAATAATATGTTTAATTGAATTAATCAACAATAAATAATTCGCTTCCAATCTACGTTAGAGCGGTACAATATGTTCAGTTTTATTCGGCATCCCCCTTATCATCGCTCTTCTCGACTTCGAAAGCCGCAAAGGGAAAATGATGACCGTGATATAACGGCGACGCCGAATCAACAGATGCTGCTCATAGAGTCTCTGCAGCCTGGAGAGCCTTGACCCACCTGTGCTTAAATCCACGATTCTCGCATTGGTAGACCTCCTCGGCAAGCTTTTCCTTAGTCTTCTGTATCCTAACTTTTCGGCCGTCATGGAAGCCTTGTTCATAAGCCCTGGTCTTTGCAGCCTCTATTGCGAACATGCTTGCCGTATCTCGATCAGCAATCGCACGACTTATAAGCCGTTGGGTCACCCTTTCTTCCACAATCGGGTTAGCTTGGCTGGCTAATTGTGTCTAGACAGTTTTGACCTTTCTTAATTCATACTCAGCCTTCTTCGTGCGAGCTTCTAAGTTTCAAATGCGTTCATCTTTCTGCTCTATCTCCCGCCACGCAGCACGAAGACGCATGTCGATTTCATAGGCAGTATACAGCCCTTTCACCGCTCCATGGATGCCCTCCCGAAACACTTCGAAATCAGGTTGATCGACCATCGACTGTTGGACTTCTGGTGGAAAAATTTGTCGAGCAAACTGGACTGCCACATTTGGGTCGTGAACAATTGAATCTGCTTACATCATTGATTTGTTTCCCACAAAACTGCAAAACTTAATAGCTGTGGCGTCGCACTAGTTTCTCCTTTCGAGCGTGGTAGAGAGGAGCTGCCCCGTTGCTGATTTTCCCTTCTGGGTGACCTACTTTGTCGACTTGGGGACTGGCATTTTTCACGTTCCCTCGATGTCCTACTCCCCATGCGCGTAGGCTCACCACCTCGATTCATCTCTACGTTCAACTCCGCGAGTGATCTCCCTTCTCCTCTGCTGTTGAAGAATAACCTTCTTGCCATCCACAATCATCCACACTGCTCTTTTTCCCCCTCAATTTATTGGCTCTGAATGCAACAATGGCCCCTCCGCGTACCCAACACCCACCCCATTTATTCCTTACAGGTGCAGCATCCCCGAGGCGATCTCATCAATGCTAAATTTTAAAACCTTTCGCCAGATTCGATCAGGCTTTACTTGGCCAAATGTCGAGGCCTTGCGCCGATCAGGTTGTGAGTTTCTGCATTCGCTGGGGCAAGGCAGATTCATTAATCTATTCGGCCAAATGTACAGACCTGGGGCCAATTATCTCATGTGTCCCAACCACTCCATGAACCAATATCATTCGGCGCTCCAATTCATGCACTAGTTGGGACAAGGGCAGATTCATTAATCTAATCGGCCAGACGTCGAGGCCTTGAGCCAATTTACTCGTTATTTTATTGAATATTCATGTACCTTTCCCAATTGTTAACTGCCTATTCGTTTATTTATTCGGCTAAATAGCAAAGGCAAGCATAGGATGTTTAATTGATTCGGTTAATTTATCGGTTATTTAATTTACTCTTACGCCGCAAACAAAAAAGCATAAGGAATTTTCATTAATAAATTAAAGACAAATAGTATATGCAGTAAATTGAAAAGCATAGGAAATTTTCATTAATAAATTGAGTACAGATAGTAGTCATTTTACATATGAAAATTACCTTACATTTAAAATTCCAGTCGAAGTAAAGAAATGAAAATCTACTAACAAAACCTACAAAAACTATGCATCTAAGATGCCTAACAAAAATCAAAGTATCACCCTAATCAATCTTCAAAGTCAGACTCCAGTGGCTCAACATCCACCTACTCGTATGGAATCGGCTGTGCCAATGTCACATTTGCGACTGTGAGGGCTTTGAGCCAACCGTGTTTGAAACCCCGATTCTCGAACTTGGGCACTTCCTCCACGTAGTTTTCCAAGGCAGTGTCCTTCCCAACTTGGAACACTTTGGAAATCTCAGAGTCTGCTATTTCCTTTGCCTTCCTCGACCCTTCCAAGTCGGCTTCCAGCTTGGTGATCACCTCCTTAGCTAACTTAAGCACATCTTCGCTCGTTTTGGCCCTCTCTTCGGCCGCCAGCCTTAGTTGGTCGGAGTTCCTCATGCTCTCGGCTTCGGAGTCGGCTCTCGCACGTTTCTTCGCCGTTTTCGATGTCTCGGAATCGGCTCTTTAAGAGGCTTCCACAACCTTGCTCTTTTCATTTTCAATTTCGGCTCTCAATAAGCCGATCTATTCTATAGCGTCATGTTGACGGTAGCCAATTTCGGCTATCCTTCCCACCATCTGCAAAACAAGGAAATAGAGTTACAAAAAATAAAATATATATATATATATATCTAAGTGGAAGACTGCAGATAAGGCAAGTAATGTACCAATAAGGCCGATTAAGCGGCAAGTGCAATTGACAGTAGATCTAGCTCCGCCTGAAATGTGGCTCTGTCAACCGGTAAAGAAATTGAGAAGGCCATGCTCAAGGCCACAACTGGGTCCTTCAAAGCTGACGCATCAGAGGCAATCGACATATTCCTTATCTTTGGTTGAATAGTGAACGGAACAACCAAGTCTGATTCCTCAATGCGCGGCCGTTTATCAATTTGGTCCTCACCAGAGACGGCTTCTCGCTCGGCGGGGCACTTTTTCCCCCTTTGCTCAGCTTTCTGATCCCCCTGTTCTACTTGCTCCATCTCGGCCGTTTCGGTCTGAGCCATTTCTTTCTCAATAACAGGCAGAAAGGACTCAACGACGGCAGCGGGTGGAGTTTCTAATCGAATGGCCTCGGCTCTTCTTCAGGCGGCCATCCTTTCGGCGTTTTTCCTTCTGGCAAGTTGAGTGAGTGACTCTCTAGCCATATTCTCAAGATACGCGCCGGGAAGGTCCCCTAAGTCTATAAAAATGTCTCCAAATGAGATATCCCCTCGGCCTGAAGTGGACGGAGGGTTGGATGAGTTGAGGCCGACTTCTTCAAAGGCCAAGTTTAGAGCCTCGTCTACATCAGCTTCCGACTGGTTCGGCTCCTCAGCGGCCTCTTTGGCTACTTGTTCTTCCACCTGCTCCGAATTGAAGGCTTCCAAACCGATCTGCCTTAGGATTTTGAAGTTAGGGAAGATAAGGGCCGTAAGCTGCTGTTCGCCCCTCGGAATTGGAATGTTGTCTGCTGCTGAAAATGTTGCGTAATTCAACTCATATCTCAGAAGAATGTGGGTCACCCTCCTTTATTTCTGAAGGCTTAGACAGCCAAAGAATTGGAGTACGATTTTAATTTTCGCAAGTATGGTATCGTCAGCTGAAACCAAAACTTTCTTCAAATCGTTGCCTACACAAATAAAATGGTAAGTACATAGAAGGAAAACCAAATAAATATATAATAATAAAAAAATAAGGAGCTATGCGGCCACCTGGTTCACCTCTTCATCTTGGCATGGGATCCAGGCGATCTTCACCCTCGCCGAATTCCCAGTTGCCTCGGACAACGACCATTACATCATCAACATGCTTGCCAAAGCTGGCAAACATTGTCACTAAGTGATGGTACGTATCCTTGGCCCTGAGAAAATAACGTCCCTGCCAACCAGAAGATTTGGCTAAGGCATAACAATGCCGAATTACAGGTATAACAAGGTTAATCCTAAGGCATCGGTTCAACTCTATAATCCCCATTATGATTCAAAAAAAATTTACATTAGGTTGGGAAAGGATTAAACCCCAATGGCAAATGACGGCCCCTAAAAATGGGTGTAGAGAAAAATGGACTCCGCCCTCAGCAATTGATAGGAGGGGAAAGATGATTGTACTTTTATCAGTCCTCTCCATGTCAATGGTGCTGTCTATCACGAGTGACAGATGGACGTCGTCGGGGATGGAATAATGGCATCGAAAACCAGAAATTCGATCCGTAGAAAAGAGTTCTTTCAAGTGTTTTGCCATCCTAGCTAGCCTAAGGATTGTGCAAAACTAAAAATAAACAAGGAAATAGGATTCGAAATGAAGGAGAAGAGAACTTACAAGAAGCAGAAAAGACAATGAGAGACAAGAGGAAGTTGCAGAGGTAGCGAAATGAAGGTATATCGAAAGGCAAACCATATGCTTTGAGTATTCAAAAAACTTACATTCGAAGGGACAACATAGTTTCAAATCACATTAAATGAAAAAAGCGTACGAAGAGGTGGGAAGATGTAATGATGCCTAAAAAGCGTATGTTCTGACATACGTTGGAATGGGGTTAACCGTCATTCTTTCCTTGTCTTTTTAAGTTTGAAATCAAACACGCCGTTCGAAACCAAACATGCCGACTAACTGGCTTTAATAGGATGTTTGGGGGGCAATTGTGGGAGCCGAAATATTGTTGGTATACGTGTAATAAAGCCGAATGACGGTATGAGGACAGTTAAGGACGGAATTTGTATTCGCCTCCATCTTGGATGATCGCAAGACCGAATAGACTAATCGGCCGAAGAACCAATCGAACAAAAGCCGAATAAGTAAATGTGCAATGGATTGAGGGTGGGCCCGACCCTGAGGCCCAAAAGAAAAATATAAATAGAGGAGCATCAGCCAAAGAAAGGTATGTGAGAACAAGTAAGATTAACTTGAGATCCAAGCAACTAAGAGAGTATACACTGACTTATCCATCGGAGTGCTAATTCCGGCACCCCCGACCGGAGTATTCATTCATTTTTAGGTGACTAGGTGAGGATCAAGAGCGTCCTACAGGATCCAGAGAGTATTTCCAAACCATTTCTCCACAGCCCTCTAGACTATAGAGAGGTGCAGTATGAAAATTTGAAGGTAGCTCCTGCAAAGCTTGATGATCTCAAGGCTGATGTGCAGGACCCTTTAGAGGAGTTTAATCTAGGAGATGAGGCCTATAAAAGGCCTATTTATGTAAATGCTTTATTATCTAATGAATGTAAAGTCAAGTTAGTTGGCTTGATTTTAGATTATTCTGATTGTTTTGCATGCAGTTATGATGAGATGGTAGGACTAGATAAGTCCTTGGTTCAGCATAAACTGCCAACAAAGTCAAATTATGTGCCACATAAGCAACCTCCAAGAAGAATGACAAATGAGGTCACTCTCATAGTAAAAGATTGTGAGAACCTGAATATACAAATCAAGTAAATAATTAAATAATAATAATATTACAATCTCAAATATTTTGATGGTGAATCCTAAGTGCAAATTAAATATTTTGAAGGTCTTTTAATTAATTTTTAAACCTAAAATAAATTTATGGTGAAAGTCATTAATTTAAAAGCAAGATTTATTATTTAAAAAGATAAAAAAATAAAAAATAAATTTAAGTGCCAAATTAGTAAGCATATTTTGATCTAATAATATTTGTATTTTAATGGAGATAGAAATTAAAATAATATAAAGAGATAACAAATTAGAGCCTTTTGGTTAGTATATATAAAACAAAGGATAATTATTTAGAGTTTTGTTTGGATATATATATATAGAGAGAGCAACCCTAGTTTCCTAACAAAAAACCTAACCCTGATTATAATTGTTTTGCACAACACTTTCAACATGTAGTAGCAGCCACGGGAAGGAGAGAGAGAGAGAGAGAGAGAGAGATTTCCAGCACCCTTGTGTCTCAACAACTCTCTAAGGTATTAATCAATCTATTATTGCTCTATTATAATATATTGTTTACATAGTTATGGTGCTTGTGGGTGTTGTAAGTTGGTGGAAGAAAAAGGAATGGATTGGCTGATGGGGATAGTATTCTAGAAATTTTAATTGAATTCATAATGTTGCTCCTAAGAATATTAATCTGCCAGCAAACTTTAAAAATCAAGAAACCTTATCAAACGAATGAATTTTGAACTGAAATTTTTACAGTAGTTGAATTGCATATCGAATTGCATATCTGATTTTTTTCATAATTTTTGGGAGTCAAAATCCATATAAACTAATACGTTAAAATCTGTCCAAAAAACTGGTTTTAAACAGTAAATTCGGGAGTGTTGTTCTCTTTGGGTATAAATCCAAAAATTATCAAATCAATATCATTAGAACCGGTTACGAATCTAGTTTCTTACATTTTTGGCCTTGCATTGATTGCTCATGTATATTAAGAGAACCGGCAATTTCTTTAAAGTGCTACAAAAAACAACCTGTTTGGATATAATAAATTGTAGATAATTATTTTGGTAAGCAAATCAAGTGAAACCAATTGGGTTTGAAACTTAGGATATATTAGTTGATATCTTGAGGTTTTTGGAATTTTTTGAATAGCGTGGAGTGGGTTTTGTACTTTTCAAAGTTAGCGAATAGATTGGGAAAACTTGTTTAAAACTCTATTTTATCTTAAAGTTATTTTTAGTTAAGTTCCGATCGGAACCCATGTCTTGGGTGATTTTAGACCTTGAAGAACATGAATTTAGGTAATATTTAAGAGTAACGGTGAGTTGGGTTGAGCCGTGTTAGTGCGCTTTAGTTTGGGAGTTACTTAGTTTATTATTCCTTTTAGTATGTTTGAATTAGTGGTGACATATAGTTTTAATACTTTGTTCAGGGCACTAGTTGGACTTTTATACTCTATTCGAGGATTATATAATTTTGGTTTCAGGTGAGTAGTTTCATGCTACATATTTTTATAAATGTTCCCCTACCCTAAATTGTTGAAAAATTAAATTGTTGTTTCATGACTAAACTATTTTGATAAATTATTATATTATCTATTGAATCAAATTATTTCTGAAACATGTGTGAACTTGGCATACTGTAAACTATTTGTTTTGGTCTCATGTTTATAATGATGAACTACCATGTTTTACGAAACTGATGTGTATTGATTATTGGGACCATATGTGTATTTAGTCTAGGGAAATTATTCCACTATATGTAGTGACTCTGGCCACTAGGGAACAGATCCGGGTTGGGCCGTGATGACTCTAGTGCTCAATGATTGTAAGGAAAAGACCTTAAAAAAAAAAGCTAGGTGACCTTCAATCGGATCGTCTTTGAGAAAAGGCCCAGGTGCCACCCTGAGGATGACTCTTAGTTCGGTATTGGATCCACCGGGGCTTATAGCCTTGAGAACTATGTGGCATATTATTTGTTTTTATTGGTACCCAAAAATTATTGGTGTTCATGTTATAATCTGTTTTAAGTGGAAAATGCCATTTATCATGTTCTTGCGAGACATGAGTATTTTAAGTATTGAACTGTGAAACCTTCTTTTTGAAACAGATTGTATTTACCAAACTGTATGCCAATCTAATTTATGTGATATATATCTTAGTTTGGAATTGAGCCATGTTTTCAAAATTGTATTTACTATCCATGTTGCTACTCATTGAGCTATCAGCTGACTTAGTTTTTATCCCTTCCAGGTGTTAGAAGGACTTACGGTGGACTCATGGCGTAGCTAAGACTCGATTGCATGGACCTCTAGGACATTCATTTATTTTGTTTTAGATTGTTATGTCAAGTTTGTGCACTTTTTATTTTTATTGAGGTTCATTTAGGGTTATTTTGAGATGTGGCATGTTTATATCCCATAAGTTTAAATGATATAGATTACGGTTGGTTTGCCATTTATACTTGTGGTATGTCATTGGTTTGAGTTTGGTTATTTATTACTGGGCTATTGTATAGTTGTTTCATTTGATTTTGGGTTCATGTTTAGGCTTACGTGCGCCTCGGGCTAAGTCCCTGTGGGCCACGACCGGTCATACCCGAGTTTGGGGTGTGACAAAGATGAAATTGAAAGGTTGTTAGAAGTTGATTTCATTAGAACAGCCAGGTATGTGGAATGATTGTCAAATATAGTTCCAGTTTCTGAAAAGAACGGAAAGATTAGAGTGTGTACTGATTTCAGGAATTTAAATTTGGCCACACATAAGGATGAGTATCCCATGCCAATTGCAAACTTGTTAGTAGATTCAGTTACAAGGCATAAGATTTTATCATTCATGGATGGCCATGCTGGATACAATAAGATCTTTCTTAGCCCAGATGATGTTCATAAGACTATATTCAGGTGCCCAAGGGCCTTAGGAATCTTTGAGTGAGTGGTAATGCCTTTTGGGCTTAAGAATGCAGGGGTCACCTATTATTGGGCTATGAATTTTATCTTTCATGATTTGATTGGGAAATTTTTTGAGGTGTATATTGATAATGTGGCAATCAAGTCTAATGAGCTTGAAGAGCATTTAGAACATCTTCGACAGATGTTCCAAAGGATGAGGAAGTACCAACTAAAAATAAACCACTTGAAGTGTGCTTTTAGGGTGTATGCTGGTAATTTTTTGGGTTTTTTGGTCCATCAGAACGGGATAGAGGTGGACATAAACAAGGCTAAAGATATTAAAGTAGTCCAACCTCCATCCAACAAGGAGTTGAAAAGTTTCCTTGGGAAAATAAATTTTTTAAGGAGATTCATTGCCAATTTAGCAAGGAAGACTTTAGCTTTCTCTCCTTTGTTAAAATTGAGGTCTGATAAAGACTTTAGATGGAAAAGTGAGCATTAAAGGGCATTTGATGCAATTAAGGACTATTTGTCTAAACCTCTAGTCCTGATGCCACCCAATAAAGGAAACCCTTAAAGTTATATATTTCAGTAAGAGAACAGTCGATTGGGTATTTATTGGCTTAGGATAACGAAGAGGGGTGTGAGCAAGCTGTTTACTACCTGAGTAAGAAGTTGAATGAGGCAGAGACTAGATATAGTTCTGTCAAAAAGTTATGTTTGGCCTTATATTTTGTAATCATCAAGCTAAGGCATTACATGTTGCCTATAGAGGTTAATGTGATTGCTTAGACTAATGTGGTAAAATACATGTTATCTATGCCAATTTCAAGAGAAAGGCAAGAAAATTGGTTGTTGGCTTTAATTGAAAATTGCTTTAAGTATGTACCTTAGAAAACTGTAAAAGGCCAGGCACTAGTAGATTTCTTGGCTACGCATCCATGTAGCCCTGTCAAGGTAGATTTGTATGAGGTATTCAGTTAAAAAAAGCCATGGAGGTTAATGTTTGATGGCTCAAAGACGGAAGAAGGTGTTAGTGCTGGGGTGGTGTTGGTTTCAACCCAAGGACAGGTATTTCAGTCCTCTTATCAGTTAGATGAAACTCAGGTGTTGTCAAATAATCAGACAGAGTATGAAACCTTGATTATTGGCCTAGAGTTGGCAAGAAGTCTAAGAATTCCACACTTAAAGTGTTTGGAGATTCACAGTTGGTGATAAGGCAGGAGATAGGCCAGTATAAGTGCAACAATGCAATACTTGGAGAGTATTTGCAGCAGGTATTGCAACTGGTCAAAGGTTTTAAGACAATAGAGTTTGAACACATGTTTAGACTTGAGAATAAGAAGGCCAATAAGATGGCCCAAGCAGAATTCCAGAGGGTTTCCAAGAAAGGATAGTTAGCATTCATAAGAGAATAATAGCTTGTGTTAGGTGTCAACGATTGCAATGCTTGTCAATACTAACTTTGGAAGTGTTAGAGGATGATTAGAGGTCGCCTTTGATCAAGTATTTGAGTGACCCAGAAGCAAAAGTAGATAAAAGGATAAAAATCAAGTTATGAATTATGTCATTATGAGAGATGACTTGTTCAGAAGAACTAAGGTGGGTTGACATTGTTATGTATTGGAGGGTTAGAATAGATGCAGGTCATGGAATAAGTACATGAGGGCATTTGTGGTGCTCACCAAGTAGGTGAGAAGATGAGGTGGTTGATCAAAAGGCATAAGTATTTTTGGCCCTCTATAAGGAAAGATTGCATTAATTATGCAAAAGGGTGCCAGCAGTGCCAAAGGCATGGTAATGTGAAAAAAGTGCCAGCTAGGGATTTGCATTCAATTGTCAAACCTTGGCCATTTAGGGGTTGGGCAATGGATTTAATTGGCCAGATATTTCCACCATCCTCAAAACAACATGCATTCATGTTAGTGGCCACAAATTATTTTACTAAATGGGTAGAAGCAGTCCCATTAAAAGTGGTGAATCAATCTCATGTGATTGATTTTATCAAGAAACACATAGTGCATAGGCTTGCCACAAACAATTACTGTCGATTAAGGGACAATGTTTAATGGTGATGAAGTGATGGGGTTTGCCAAAGAGTATGGCATTCAAATTTTGAACTCATCTCCATATTATGCCCAAGCAAATGGGCAAGCAGAGTCATCAAACAAAACAATCAAAGTGACACTAAGTAAAGTGATAGACAATCCAAGGGATTGGCATTAGTTATTATCTGAGGTTTTGTGGGCCTGCAGGAATTCAAAGAGGGATAGCATTCAAGCATCTCCTTATGAGTTAGTTTATGGTCATGCTACAGTTTTACCTTTAGAGGTGACAATAAAATCTAGTAAGGTGGCTAAGCATTATGATATTCCTGTTGATGAGCATGTAGAGGCCATATTCATGGAGTTGTGAGATGTAAAGTGCAGAAGGATTGATGCCTTTGATTGTATGATGGCTCAGAAAAAGAAGGTTAAGAGAGTTTATAACAAGAAGGTCAAGTTAAAACTTTTTGGGGAAGGTGATTTAGTGTGGAAAACTATCTTGCCATTGGGAACAAAAGACCCTGATTTTGGCAAGTGGTCACCAAATTGGGAAGGCTTCTTTAGGATCCATAAGGTCATTAAGGGAGGTGCGTATCAATAGAAATCTTTAGAGGGATAGCTACATAGGAGGAATATAAATGGGAAGTATCTTAAGAGGTATTATCCAACCATGTGGGAGACTTTTAAAGGAAGCTGTTAAGTGCATACAAGGCAATACATTTCATATAAAGGTAGAGCAAGTCTTTATTTTTTAGCCCAAATAAGCTTGAAAACACTTGATATTAAGTATAAATAAATTTAAGTATAAATAATTTATCAAGTATAATTTATTAAATAATTTAATAAATAAATTTATTAAGTACAAATAATTTAATAAATAAATTTTATTTTTAAAAAGATATTAAATAGTAGAGGGTCAAAAATGTAATTTCACTACCTAATCCCATGGGATGAGTTATCCTATGGATTGTGTCCCACCCACCCCCCACCCCACCCCACCCCACCTCCCATGGGATAGAAAAGTCCCATAGATTTGGGATTCGTATTCCGCTGCAAAAAATTTGAATCAAACAACGGACTATTAGTCCGGATGGACTGTTAATCCTATTCCATGCTTGAATCCTTCCATACAAACACCACCTAATAGTCTTTTGCGTAGGCATAAGAGAACATATATTTGACCCCCCTCATATCTATAGTAATAAAAAATTTCATGTACTGAGAATGTCCTGTTACAATAAACCAAAAATTACAAATTTGATCTTCAAATTATAACCTTAACAAGTTATAACACCCTCTCCAACTTATTCATTACTAGAAGGAAGATTTTAATAAAACATTAAATCTCTTCGTCCCAAAACTCCTCAACAGATTTATAAGGGCCTTGGTCGGATATGAAATGGAGTCCAAGATACCCTCTTCGCTGTGGAACTTGGTCAATCTTCTGAGACTCTTTGGGACTTAGCATCCAATCAAATATGTCCAGATTTTCTTTGATCCGCTCTTTGTTAAAACTCTTCACAAGTACGCTCACTCCTTGCTCATAAACCCATCTCAAGCAAACCTATCAATGTAGCAACATTTAGATAATATGAAGACTCATACTCTAAATAGAATAGACTCGACAGAAGAATTAGTTGTAGATTATTCTAATTTGGACTTCATAACTCATATTTTGTTTTGTTTAATAAATCTCAAATCAATGATGGTGATCTTACTAAAATTGTCACCTATGATCTCATGGTTTAGTATTTGCATAGTGACTATGATTTGCCCTTTAGACCAGGTATTATAGAGAGTAATAGACTAATAGTTGTAGAATTTTAGTGAGTGTGCCCAATAGGACTTGTGATAGGTGGAGTCCTAATTGGATTGGAATTTGGGTCTATAGTTATTACCTAGTCATCTATAGATATTGGTTATAAGTTTGTGTAACCTATCACACATGGTACCATATCATCCCGTTTTGTTTGTTGATATTCGTCAATGGTCATTGCAATAATTTCTTTATTATGGTATTAGAGCCCAAGTTATATGTTGATGCGGTCCTAACTCATCTCTCTATCTTGGGATCGGTCCAAACGCTCAACAATGTTAGCCATGTCGAACTCGTAAGCAACAGAAGAGCAACGATGAAATGACAAGATGAGGTGCCCCGGGCATCGCCATTTAGAAAGAAGGATCGAAGGTTTTGGGCCTGTAGCTTTCCCCGTCCCCCCTTCGTTGGGTGGTCCTTGTGTGGGGGTTATTTTTATAAACTACTAATAGGTCTTAATAGTTGAATCTAATTCTCATAAAGTCTTATTAAAAATAAGTCCTAATAAAATCGTTGTTAAAAATAATTTTTTAGGACGATTTTTTGCACATATCGCTAAAATCTGACAATTAGTGACTTTTTTGTCATGATTTTTATAAATTGTCTATAAAACTTACAATTAGTGACATTTTTCTGTAACGAATTTATCAAACTATTGTTCAAAGTTGAAAATTAATGACTTTTTTTGTGATGATTTTCGAACTGTGGCTAAAAATTACAATTAGTAACATTTCTTGTGACAAAATTTTCAAACTGTCATTGAAAATTAACAATTAATTATGTTTTTTAATAGTGTTTGATGAAAAACGTAATTAATTATTATAGGATCTATTAGACAATAAATTCACATATTAGGACATGCACGTAAATCTCCTAAAAATAAAATGTTACCTGAGCAACAGTCTTGCCTTTAGCATCAGCAATCTCTTTGAGTGTCTCACAATCCATGACTTGGTTGGTTCCCCACAGTGTTCCTCTAGCACCTAAAGGTGAGTATGCTGTAACATGGATACCTTTTTTCTCGCAGAATTCCCTTAACTTCTTTTGCTGCCAAATTGGGTTCACCTCCACCTTCATTATTCAATTCACAATGCAATAAAACATATTAACATACTTGAATGATTTTTAAAAAATCACATGTTTTTTTATTTATTTTTATTACAAGAAATGACATTAATTAACCAAAAAAAACAGGATCCAAATTTGAAATGGAATTACAAATAAATAAATGAAAAATAGAAACTAACAAATCAAAGAATCATCTCAAATGAAAGTAGATAAATTGGAGAAAACACAAGAGTTTTGCAAAACACTAGAGAATTTTTTTTATGCTGAAGGCAATTTGCAAAATTCTCAAAATGATAATTCTGCTTCTAAAGTGACATGACCAACTGTGGGGTGATTGAATTCAAGCTACTTTCTTAGAAGAGAAGAAGCTATTTTTGGTTGGACAATTGGTGTAGAAGTCGAATTCTTACAGATGAATTTCTAAGACTCTATAGCTAGTCAACAAAGAAGGAGGGATCTCTTAATGTTATGTTTGTTTGAGGGATTTGGGAAGGGAATTGGAAAGGAAAGGGGAAAATGTGTGTGAAATTAAGTGAAATGTAGGTATATTTTATTCGTATTTCACTTACCTTTTCTCTTTCCCTTTCCAAATTTCTTTTCAAATCTCCCAACCAAACACAACTTAAATGGTTCAATGATAAAAGGGGGAATTCTTATGATTGGGGTTTGTCTTTCAAAAGGAGTTTATTTGCTTGGGAAGAAGAGGAGGTGACCAGGCACTACAACTTTTTAACTGTTATACCACAAATTAGATTGGGGCAAGTTGACAGTTTAAGCTGGAAGGCTTCACCATCAGGTGTGGGTACAGTTTTTCCTTTGCATATAGTTGGTGTGATTCTACTCATGGCCCAATTAAAATTATTACTGATTTGCTGTGGAAAAATGTAACTCCTTCAAAAGTTCAATTTCTGGGCTGGTTAGCTTTTAAAGGGAGATTGAAAACTTTGTGTGTTTTCTGCATCACATTGGTGTATTAGGTGGAAATGCAAACACTTTTTGTGTTTTCTGTAAGAATGAGGCTGAAGATTTGAACCATATGCTGTTGATGTGCCAACCCATTTGGCGAGTATAATCAGCAATTTTGAATTGGTGGGGCATCCAATGGGCTATGCCTAACTCAGTGGAAAGAATATTGCATTGGTGGTCTGGACACAGATGGCCAAAAAAAAAAATTGAAAGGAAGATATGGAAGAGCAATCCCACTTACAGTTTTTTGGTCAATATGGAAACAAAGGAATAAATGTGTTTTCAATGGCTGCCATCCTGATATGGAGGAATTATGTGAACTTTGAAAATGAGGATTGCTTTCTGGGTGAAGGGGTGTTTTATTCAGTTAACGATTTCATTTCAAATCTGAATCAAATAAGGCTATGTGTTAGTTCCAACCCCATGCATGCAAAGGAGAGAGTCAAAGCAAAGATGGCATCGGAAGACTTCCACCTCCAGAGAAGGAGGTCTGAGCTGGGCATCTAGAAGATCAGCTCTCCCTTCGCTTCTCTTCACATTGTTGTTCTTTGTTGATTTTCACCATTCACCATTAAAGAGGGTAGAAATTTTTTGGTGAGTTGGTTTGTCTCCTCTCTCTCTTTCTCATCTTTGTGTATAAATAGAGATGGGAGGGACAGGATGAATGTATCAGAAATTTGAGAGAGAGAGCAGTGAGTTGAGTGAGAAGAGTTGTTCTCCTCCTCTGTTTTTGTATTGTGCTCCATTTTAGTGAAACTCTCATTTCTGTCAGTGGACGTAGGCATTGGGCCAAACCACGTAAATATTGTGTTCTCTGTGTGTGAGATTATTTTTTGGGTGTGTTTGATCCTAACACTATGCACATAAAGGAGTTGTTGTATCTGGTGCGGATAAGGTGTTTCCTGAGCTAGTGTTGTCTGTAGCAGGTTGGTTTTTTAAGCTTGGAATCCTATGGCTGCTGTTGTTGGGGTGAAGAAATGATAAGGGCTTGGATGGCTTAGGAGTGCACAAGTATATGTCGCTGGAACTCGAGTGGAGCTTATGTAGATGTTGACCACTTGTAGTGGGTGATATACGGGGTGAATTAATGCTTGTGTTCTGTTTTTGTTTTTTGGTTTTTTTTTTTTTTTTCCAATTTCAGTTTCAATTGGCCTCTCACCAACTTGTTGGTGTGGTGCTTGCAAATGATTGGGCTTGTTTATTGGTGTCATCCTAGTTTGGATTATTTAAGTTTTGCTGTGACGCTCTTTACACTCGCATCTCTTTATTGTTGTGCATCATTGTTCTCTTTGTACTTTAATATTTTCATCAATAAAATTTCATTTTGCTGATAAAAAAAAAAATAATAAAAAAGCTAGTTTCTTAGAGCTAAAGTAGAGGTGATTAAACATCAAAGATGTTGCTTCACAACCAGAGAATAACTTTTTTTATTAATGTTGTATTCAGCAGCTGCAAAGATAATTGATGTTAGAAGTGTGGCTGTCAATGTTGTGTTGCCAACTTGGCAACATTATCTTTTTTGTTGGGATTTCTTGTTATCTCTCTCTCTCTCTCCGTTTCTATCTTTAATTATTTTTAATAAAATTTTACTTTCTTTTTGACAATCCAAAAAAATAAATAAAAAATACGACTGCAAAGAAAAAATTTCTAAAACATAGCAAAAATTTCGGTAGCATATTTAGAGAGATGAATTAAGTAGTTGGATATACATCATAATCTGATGGACTTCATCTATCAAAAATAGAACACTCACTTGATTGACAGCTGGAAGGATCTTGGATGTGAGAAGTAACTGGTGAATCTTCTTGCAAGAGAAGTTGCTAACTCCTATATGTTTGGCAAGGCCGAGTTTATGACACTCCTCCATAGCTTCCCAAATAGCCTTGAAGTCCATGGGAAGAAGGTCCTTATTACTGACAGGCACCTTGTAGCCCCTGGACTTCAAGCTGATTGGGAAGTGAATGAGATATAGATCTAAATACTCTAACCCAAATCTCCTAAAATTCAACATGTAATAAAACAGAATCAAAATCAAGTAGTATGTATAACTTTGTTAATTATTAGTATATGAATGAAAATAATCTATCTTACTGCAAAGTATTTTGCAATGCTGGGAGGACACGGTCAGGGTGTGCATCGGAGCACCAAAGCTTGGATGTGATGAAAAGCTCAGTGCGAGATTGAATGAGGCCGAGCTGTAGAGCATGTGCTATGTCTTCACCAATGGTTTGCTCTGACTGGTAAACCGCAGCAGCATCAAAGTGCCTATGCCTGAGTTTTAGTGTATTCAGAATGGATTCTTTTATGGTTTTTGATGCACCAAAAGGCCAAGCAGCCATTCCAAAGCCTACTACTTGAATTGTCACATTAGTTGAACCAAGTCGAACCTCTGGAATGCTTCCCATTTTCTATTGTTCTTGATTGATTAATAATATCACACAATGAAATAGACCAATTTATAGAATTGTTAAGTGTGTTAGGCAGGCATGTTAGTGTGTTAGGCATGTTAGGTATATAAACTCTCCTATATATAGGAGCCCAATCGTACATTGATCATAAAGCAATAAACATACAATACATACATACATAATTCTCTCTTTCTCTCAACCATACATATTTCTCTCTCTTTCTCTATACATTTATCTAACATGGTATTTGAGAGTGGAATTTGTGCCGAACAAATTGATCGACCTAAATTCCATGCGGACCTTTGACTGTGCAACCGAGTTAACAAGAAATGGGCATTGGGCCAAGCTAAATGAGCTTGGACTATGGGCCAAGATAAGTCCACATGTCGGACATAGACTGGGCGAAGGATCTCAACGAAGCTAAGTATGCGTGGTGGTGAATGACCAGGCTAAGATGACAAAGGCAACTCTTGACCGAGCTAAGAATCTTAATCAAGGCAAAGGGCCGCGTGGATTTCTTCCAAACTATGAGTAAACAACGCTTAACTGAGCAAAACACATTGCATCATGCTAGTAAAATTCTTTGAGAGCCAACTGGCCAGAGCTAGCTCAGACATGAAGCAGTCTGTGGCTTAACCGACTAAACTTAGCTCGATTGAAAATAGCTCGGTGGCCATATACTACGTGGCCCAATTTGAGTGCGATGAGGAAAACCCGACAATAGTATGCGTCAATACCATTTGGCTATTTTGTCGATACTGTTTGGCAGTATTGACGCGCACACATGTAAGGAAATGAGAGGGCAGTACATCCATGCATCCAGCAAAGGATTAGCAAGGTAGTGCATGCACAATCTTGGAAGGCAAGGGAATAGTCTATGGACGAGCGAGGTAATGCGCGCACAATCTTGGAAGGCAAGGGAATAGTCCATAAAAGATGCGCGACTACACCAAGCAAGAAGATTGCAATTTCTCCTTACCGAGATCTATCTTTGCTTTTGTCTTTCTTCTTTCTTTAAGAGAGCTAACTTGACTACCTGAGAGGTTTTCCAGCAACACACCTGCCAAGTAGCTCATCGTTCAGGTCACACGACCCTGTTTGGAGCGACGCAAAGCTTGGACAAAAGTAGCACAGAAGCGAAGAATATTTGCTCCCTATACAGTATCAGAGCTATAATTTTTAAGCCTGTATTCCTTTCTCACCGGCGAGCAACCAGTCGACAACCTTGCCTTTGTTGCCCGCTAGAGTTTTCTACACATACCTTTACTCCGCTGCATCTTCCAACTCCGACGACTTCGCCAGACCATCTCTTTCTCGGCACTATCGCCTGGCGACCTTGTCCTACCATCTACATCTATGTTGAGAAGCACTCATACTCCAACCATGACCCATCTTTTCAGCATTCGCAGCCTTCTTGTCGGCTTCTCCTCAACCTAAGCTGCCCTCTGCTTCTTCTAATTCACGCCATTAATTTGAGCTCCAAAACCAAATCAATCTCTCTCTAATCTACGCTCAAATTTACACACTCTCTCTATCTAATCTACACTCAGATTTACACTCTCTCAATCCCACCACTATTTTAACTTTCCAACCCATTATCCACAATTCTTTTAATATAACCCATCTTGATTTTGTCTCCAACACACTCTCCCAAACCCCCAATAAATATATATATATATATATATTTTTTTTTTAATCAAATCCATCATCCACAAATTTTTTTTAATCCATTCCCCACATGCTTGTTCCCCATTACAGTGTCTTCACCTGACTTCTTCTTTTGTCCTTTTCTATCCTATTTTTTTTACCTCTTCTATTTTTGACAGCCCACATCGCTTAAAACAAAACAAAACAAAATAAATCTTGTTGTTGTTGTTTTTATAAAACATCATCTCTCTGTGTTAAGTCATTCCGCTCTACTTTGTCAATTCCTATTTCACCCTAAAATAGGTTTCAATTTTCCCACCTATTTGAATTTGGGAGGGGTATTATACCTATATTATGGTGAGCATGGTTATACACCATGCGAACCACCCAAGCCACCCCATGGCACACTCCCTAAGTCGCCCCCTTGGTGCACTACCAAAGTCTACAATGGTTCGACACAACCATATAGAGTCTTCTATAATGGTCCGGCACAACCATACAGTGTCTTCTGTAATGGTCCGACACAACCATACAGTGTCTTCTACAACGATCTGACACGACTACATAGTGTCTTTTACAACGATCCGACACAACCATATAGTATCTTCTACAATAGTCTGATATGACCATACAGTGTCTTCTACAACGGTCCGACACAACTATACAGTGTCTTCCGGCATTAGCTCCAGCCTCGGTTCTGTCTCAAGCGCTCCTGTACTTCCATCCGGACTTTGCAATCTATTTGCTTCGGACCTATCCTATTTTATTTTATTTTTAGTTTATTTTCACATTTTGTTTCTTTCTCCAAACTCAAGTTGATTGATCCTTATCCTCTTTAAGTTTGAGGGAGATGTTAGTGTGTTAGGCATGTTAGGTATATAAACTTCCTATATATAGGAGCCCAATCGTACATTGATCATAAAGCAATAAACATACAATACATACATACATAATTCTCTCTCTCTCAACCATACATATTTCTATTTCTTTCTCTATACATTTATCTAACAAGAATCATAATCAACATGGAAGTTGTCAGGGAGGGCAAACCTCAATTAGGCCTCAAGGAAAATGTCAATGAGAGTTTTTATTATTATTATTTAAATTTTTTATTGACTTTATAAGACTTTTCAATGCAATCCATGCAATTTTTTGAGGTGTAAATTACACACGTCTCTGTACTTTGCTTCTTGTCACGACTTGGATTTTTCTTCTATTTTAGGGCAATATGAAAAAATATTAGTTTAGTCTAATCATGTTAGCAGTGGGAATTGTAACACGCCCTACTATGTGCTAGTCTAAGTAACATGTGGGTTTTCTAACATGACCGAAAAAATTAAGTTCAAATAAGCTCTCAATCAAGCCTCAAGGAAAGTATCAATAAGAGGTTTTTTATTTATTTATATTTCAATATTATTATTGACTTTATGAGACTTTCAGTGCAATCTATACAAATTTTTTAGGTGTAAATTACACAGCCAGTCTAATTACTTTGTTTCTTGTCACGACTTGGATTTTTTCTTCTTTTAAGTTGGCCTAGTCTAATATTGTTATAACTTTAATTATCAAATGTGATAAAGCTTATCACTGAGTTGTACACTGAAGTGCAGTTTCTCCTTTTTTTTATATTTATTTATATTTTAATATTTATTGATTTTTTTTTTTTGATAAATGTGTGTTCATACCAGTTTATATGCACCTCGACTAATTTTGGGACCTTGAAGTTATCAACCGGAATGTTTGGCCTTTGAGGGATTTGACAATGCAACCTCTTAGGTGGTAAGCCTTTTGGTTGCCTCTCCTTTAACTCTGCGACCATCTTGGATAGTAAGTCCTTTAGTTGTTGCTCCTTAAATTTGGAAAATGCCACTCTATTTAGTTTGAAATTTTCAAAAATAATTTATTTATGTTCAGTAAACTTTTTAAATATATATTTTGTTTATTTTTACATTTCAAATCCACATAATTTAAATACAACTAAAAAATAAAATGTTGTGAAGAAATATAAACAAAATTCAATAACTATATAATATATATATGAAAATGTATTGAATTTTTGTATTTTTAATTTTTTTTATACGTAGTGAATTTTTAAAATATTTTTGACAAATTTTGCACTTGTCAACTGTATTTAAATAAGTAGATCTAAAAGATTAAAAAAATTGACTACAATATTTTAAAAATTACTAAAAATAGAAAATATAGATTAAAATGTAAAAAATTTTAAAAAAATAAATAGTCAATAAAACAAAATATCACATGCTATACAGGTGTACAAGATTTAAGTAACATACATATTACAATAATATTAATTTTTGTATTATTTATTTTTATTTTTACATATTTAAATTGCACATATATTGTCTGTATCACTTGCTAATACTATTATTAAGTAAAGGCGCTAGATTTGGTATTCCGGTCAAGTCTCATATTTTTTTTGGAAAAATTACCTATAGGTCCTGTTTGAAATATGTGTACACTATTTAATCTAACAACTTTTTTAGTAGACCCAAAAGTCCTAGTTTTCATCTCTCTCTCTCTCTCTGCTTTTTGCCTCATTCTTTACGTTTTCCTCTCTCTCTTTTTTTCTGTGTTTTCCTCTCTTTTTGTTTGTCATGGACAACGACTGATGATCACACATTTCATATTTTCTTTCTCTTTCTAATATATAGTCACTGGTGACCGACGATCACCATTGATTGGAGTTCACCGGCAACCACCAACCATCGACATCAACTTGTGACTTCATCCTCACCGACGGCGAAGAAGATGAGTAGATCTACATGAGATCTGACAAGATCTAAACAAAAAATAGTTGCCAGAGTACAATATTCTTTCTATATCTATTTTTTTATTTGATTTCTCAATTTTGCTACCTTGTCTCTGTTACACAAGTCTATTTTTCTGTTTTAATGAAGAAAATTTTCAAATTCTGAATAAGTTGTTTTCGAGTATTAGTTACAAGCGGTGAAAATTGTAAAATTTTGCAATTTTAATTTTTTTTTTTTTGTGCTGGAATGAATCATAGTTTAAAACTGTAAAATTTTACATTTTCAAAACATTCTTTAGAACTGTAAAATTTTACAGTTTCATAACATGTTTTTTAATTTGATTAATAAGGATAAATACTTAATAGATTTTTGCTCTGAAACTGTAACATTTTACAGTTTCAAAACTTGTTTTTCAGTTTGATTAATATTGGAGATTATTTGTTTAAACCCTACAAAAATTGAAAAATAACATATGTTTTTCCCATTGTTGCTGTTTTTTGTCATTACATTTTTTTTAGTTTATCAATATTTAGCACATTTTGCTATGTTTTTTTGCTCTAATTTCTCCATTATTCTTCTTCTTTTTTTTTGGGCAATATTCTGGACATTCCTGTGAGTCTCTAATGATGTTCTTAACATCTAGCGAACGTTCTGGACATTCCGGTGACTTCCATTGGCGTTCATAACAATTCAGTGAACTTCTGGCGACTTCCCGGCGATACTTCGGCGACTTTCCAACGATACTCTGGTGACTTCCCGGTGATGTTGAACATTCCGGCGAGTCTCCGATGACCGTCTGATGAAAGTCCGACAGTAGTGGATATAACAGCATATGTAAATTTTTTTTTAAAAAAGAGTAGGATTTTTTGGTAACAATTAAAAATATATAGGACTAATTGGTACAAATATTTTGTGTTGGGATTAGATGGGTTTTGAACTCTGTATATGGGACTTATTGGTAAGTTCCCCTTTTTTTTTTTAATTAAATAGATGAGAGGAATGAGACTTACTTTGGACCTTGGGTCTATTAATTTTTTTTTTTTTTTACTTAACTGATACACAATTATATGACAAATATTTTATTTATTTGAATTACACAATGCTATTTTCAAGCAATCTCATTTTCCTATTCTGATGCAAATAGGAGCAATAACTTCATATATTGATGCAGTTGGGAGTAACAACTGCACATATAAAATTGATTTCCGTGCTGTTCAATGTTGTCATCAAAAAGTCGACCTTCTTGATGCTCTGTTTTCTTTGAATAATGTTAGGGATCATGAAAAAAATGTCATGAAGATGATCATGAAAGATTTTCTACCTTTGGATTATACATACAATAAAACACTAAACACTAATCAAATGATGAAAAATCTTCAGGATGCATTTCATGATATATTTTTCATGATCCTTAATGTTACTCGTATTGTTTTTGTTCTAGTAGGTTTTCTTGTTGCTCTATGCTCTGTGCTCTTTTTTCTTATTTTTGATACACTATCTAAAGAAGAAAAAAAATAAAAATAAAAATAAAAATAAAAAATAAAAAAATAAATTAGACTGATCATTAATCACTTATTAATATTTTGATCATAGTCCTTTGTGCAACGACAGTGATGTCCTTGAGATTTTCTGTTACTTTTTCATTCAATCTCACTATTAGAGCATCTCCAACAATTTACCATTTTTTTCATAAAATCTGAGTAAAAAAAAGGCAAGTTCCTCAATCTGATATCAACTGCTCCAATAGTGCATTGTAGCTTTCATCAAAAGGCAGTGGACGTCCGCTGAGACAACCGGCCGGTCGACTGGACAAGCACTGAATTTTTTTTGCCTCCTTCCATGGCTGCTGCTGCTCTTATGAAAAAGACCAGTCCGCATCACAGCTACAACTTATGAAAAAGACAAGAAATCCAACTAGTAAAAAGCAGGAGTAGCAACCACGATTCAAAATTCAGGCATTTCAAGACCCAATTATGTGTATCTTTCAAAAATCCAAAGCTAAATCTAACCAAGAGCCTCTGCTTTTCAAAACACTTACTTTTGCCTTTGAATGCTTTCTCAAAGTACTTTTTTTTCTTTTTTTTGCTTTTGAAAGCAAAGATACCCTTGATTAATAAAGCCTCACGATCCATAATAACATAAATTAGAGCAAGAAATACTTCAAATTTCATAACAAACTATAACAAAAAAGAACAATTGAACCGAAGCAAGTCTGTAAATTTTCTCGGAAAAACAATCACTTGGGCAAAAGACAGAGCATGTACCTGACGTAACCATGAAAACGCAGATTGAACATAACCCATTATCAGAAACTCCTCAATCTTTCAGTGTCGGAGGTCCGTAGATTTATACAAAGAGTAGAAACCAGAAAACAGAAGATAAGAAAGCGAGTTCGCAGAAGACCTAGAATGAGAGAGAGAGAGAGAGAGAGAGAGAGATCTTCTGGTATTCCAAATGCCCCTATTTGTGTCCAAACCATGGTTGTTGCTCTTTATTTTATGTGTAGTCCGAACGACCCGGGGGACAACCGGCCAGACGTCCGGTCGGTCATCCTATAGACCCACACCCAACGGTCACACACAATGAATTGGTGAAAGCTAAGCCAAGTCCTTAGTTTGGTGCAAGATATAATTTGATATCGTTTTACTAAAACCATTGAAGAGCTAAAAATTGTACTTTTTCACCAAATTTAAATTTGGTAATGGATCTAAGTAAACGTTGGAGATGGTCTTAGAGCAACTCCAAAGAGTAGGCAAAAAGATTTTTTACTTTTTTTTTTTTTTGAGCTTGACAAAATGATCATATTAGCCATTTTTACTAATGAGGTTTATTTATCTTCTTCCAATAGGTTCTACATCATAAGAACCATTTTATCAATTTTTATTTTAGCTTTCCACAAGTAGTTAGCATTCATTGCTAGGCAAAGGATCTTCTTGCAACTGTTCTAGTCTGCATCTTTTCTTTGTTACTCCTTTGCTCCAGTCCATTGATCACAAGTATAGCCCTCTTCCTCTATTATTTCTCTTTCTTATAAAAATATTATTTGAAAAATAATTTAGTACTACATTTTTAAATAAATAAATATTTACAAATGTCACGTCAATAACCACGTCAACATTGAGTACATATACGACATGTCATAAAAAAATTATATTTTTTTATTTATGTTTATAGTATTTTTCTTTTAAAAATAAGTTAAGTTAGTTTGATTGATTAGTTAAGATAAAAAGTATTGCCAGTGTACACACTAACTAAACTAGTTAGACAAAATAAATAGAGTACTTTCATATACTTTTAATAGGCATTTTGCCTAAGAGCCTTGAGCATCTCTAATATGCTCTTTAAAAGAGACATGTTAGCTATTATAATTAGTTAGGACCTATTTTAATCATTTCAATGAGTTAGCTATTATAATAGTTATTTTAACAATTTTCCTCCAAATTAGCTACATTTGAAGAGCAATAGAAGGTGGAAAATGCTATCGAATCCCAAATAATTTACCAAAACTCTCACATGGGTGTGGGTCCCACATTCATGTGAGAGGTTTGGTACAAAATTTGATAGATTATTTGGAGTTCCTAGCATAACTCATAGGAGGGTCTTTACATAATTCGTGTAAATCGATATATAAAATAAAGAGTAGCATTGGAGCACATAGATAAAAAAAAATGAGTAGGTAAATAAAGAGGCTGTTCAGCAAATCGATTCACCCGAAAAACCCGCTCGAACCACCTGAACCATGAACGAAATTCACAATTTCGAAGTTTGGTTGGGTCAGCTGCGGTATAGGCCTCATTTGGGGATTAAATATCTCAGTAAAAAAAGTTAAAAAGTCACTATAAGTTGTCACATCACTCTTTCTACTTTTCTGCACATCTTTTCGTAAAAGTAAAAAAGTTACTAAAATAACATTATTGTTTAGCAAAAACTTTTTTAGTTGGCTTTTTTGAGTTAGGACCTTTTTAGCTTGGGACTAAAAAGTTCGTTTTGATTGATTTTTTTGACTTTTGTGACAAAAAAGTGAAACGATTATGATTTGAATGTGACATTTTGTTTTATTAACTTATTTTACTTATTTTATCTTTTGTACTTATTTAGGTAAAAAAAGCCCTAGCCAAACAATATGTTCCCAAACGAAGCCTTAATGCAACTGAAAATCTCAATTTCACGGTAGGACATCGGTTGATTGGCCATCGAAATCGTAAAACCTTAGCCGACTGAAGTAGAACATTAAAGAGAGAGTTATCCATCAAATTACTTTCTTATTACACAAAAAGTCTAAAAGCACAGAAGATGGAACATAGATTAGAGCACAGAAACTGTGCATCCAATCGTCTTCCTAGACGACTGGTCGGACAACTGCTCAGACGACGAGATAGAGCGTATCGATCGCAGCTGTCATGGTATCTTCCGGTTGTCTGAACAGACAACCAATAAACAATTTTTGTATTTGGCTTCTATATTTCATCCTCTGTGTACATAGCATTGCTCCTTATCACAACTTCAATACGTGGTGTTAGATTATTAGATTTTGAAATTCTGTCTTATAACATATTCAAACTAATCAATCTTCACATCTTCCTATTTTTTTTCTTCTTTTTTTCTTTTTTTTTCTTTTTTTTGGTTGAAATGACAACTTCCTAGAGATTTCTCTTCCCAAAATCTCTGTCTTACTCATTAGTACTTGTACATAGCATTGCTCTTACTTTTTTTTTTTTTTTTTTTTTTATCTTTCTTGGTATATCTCCTACTTTTTTATTTGTCAACTCCCAATTTATTTTTTTTATTTTTTTAAATATCAACTCGTCAAAGATTTTTGTTCCCTAAATCTATCCCATCTCTCTCATGCCTATTAGGTGTGTCCCAACTCAATATAATTGTTTTAAATTATAAGACTAAGGCCTCGTTTGGGACAGGTTATTTTAATAATTTTTTAAATTTTTTATGAAAAAGATGTGCAAAAAAATAAAGAGAATGATATGACAACTTATAATGATTTTTTAACTTTTTAACTAAAAGTGAAAGTTCCCAAACCAAGCCTTAGTATTTTGTTTTTTGTTAGGTTAGTAGAAAATAACTTAACAAGTGTCAAGTGTCTAATAATATCGAGCAATACTCCTAGACCATTCAATAACCTCTCTATTAGATCTCAACTACCCAACTTTCTCTCTCTTTTTTATTTCTGTCATCAACTCTCCGGATCTTTCTTGATTTCTCTACTCTCCATATCTCTCTAAGACCATTTCCAATGGTTCATCAATTCTATCATCAAATATAAATTTGATTAAAAAAAAAAAACACACATTTTTTCTTGCTCCAATAGTTTTATCAAATAAGTATCAAATTAAGGATATCAAAAATCTTTCACTAAATTGAGGATGCTGAAAGCTTTCATCAAATCACTGTTCATAACCATTGAATTTTCACCACCGAATGACCACCTCTAAGCAAAAAAATTGTGAAAAAAATACATTGGGCAGTTGACGAACATCCACCCGATCGACCGGTGTTTTGATTAAAGCTCAAAATCCTCCGTTGAAACACTTGATATCAAATCAAGTTTTTACTTAAATTTAATAAATAACTATTAAAAAAAAAGATGCTCCATTGCAGATGGTCTAACTCAATACTTATTTCTCTCATCAACTCTCCAGATCTCTCTTGATTTCTCTACTCTCCATATCTCTTTAACTCATAACTTCTCAACTCTTCCAATTTTTCTCTTTTCATTTTTTTTTTACATCATTTAAAAAAAAAAATCAACTTTTAACCTTCCAAAATGGGCACCTCTCCAATCTACAAATGATTTCTCTTTTTCATTGCTCCTAAATCCGCAAAATTTTTATCTCCTTACCTCAGTCTACACTTTTCTGATCTCTTTCAACTGTCCACGGTAAATCGGAAAGCATATACTATATTCCTGTAACAGTACTTATATAATATTTCAAACCACTCACATAGTATAAGTATATCTGACTCGCCTTGGGCCAGGGCTGACTCTGGATACATGCACCTAAATGATGATGTGATTACAGTTGGAGAAATCAGATGCTAGTAGTAAACATGCAATTCTAGGATTTCATCAAATTGGCGTTGTTTCGCCAACTTTGCTTTCCTAAAACTTTACAATTCGCCTATGTTCCAGCAAGAGGTACATCGTCATCCTTATTGTAAAGCATAAAATGTTACAGTTTCAAATCAATCAATTGAAAATTTGGTATATGTTATTTTTAAATGCACAGGCAATGTAGGTTATCATGGAAATTTAGAATTTATTTTTGAATCAATTAGCTATTTGTTTGCTTGTTGATTATCACTACTAGTCATTTGGTTTTAACTATCATAGTCCAAAATTGCCCAAAATTAAGCTTTGTTTTAGAAATTCTTGTCTTTATTATTCATATGTTCTTCTTTTCTTTGATGTTTAATTTAATGTAAAGACAACAATTGATTACATGGCCAATGAATGCTAGTCTTTTGGTGCTTGCTTTATATAAATTTGCACATGTTGTGTTGCACATGTAATCAATTTTGTGTTGTGACTGTATTATATTATTCAAATCACTCAATGTCTCCTTGTGGATCTTGCATATAGCGCATCGATTGAGAAAGAGGTTACCCACAGTTCCGGTGACCTTTTCTTTGACGTAGATATGATATCAGATTGAACTACCAACATAAGATGATTTCTGTATGAGAGGGTTCAAGAACGCCGTTGGAAAATTCGAAGATCCTTGAAGAACAACTTCGAAGTCTCTAGAAGATAATGAGAGGCTTAGATTCTTCAATAGTCTCAACTTAAGAACACGAAAGTAAAGGAGATGATGGAGATAAGAGATTGGGTGAAGAAGAAGGCAAAGTGGCTAGAGAGAGAATAATGGCAAGGCTCTCCCATGGATCTCTCACTTTCACTCTCAAGGTTGATAATGGAGAAGGGAAATTAGTTCTTTCCCAAGAGTTAAATCTCCAAAATCCATCCCTTGTAAAGCTATGGGTCGGTGCTATTTATAGGCACCTCTTGATGTAGGATGGAGCCCATGTGCAAGGCACATGGGGAATATTCTCTCTAACCACCTTGTCCGAGGAGGTGACCTCTTCGAGGATAAGGAAAACTCCGAAGAGGAGATCAACCTCTCGGCGAACCCTTCTTCTTAGCCACACCTAACCAATGATCCCCAATCATCCCAAAGGGCCGAGGTAGTCCTAGAGGACCCCCCGTCGCTAAATATTGCCGAGTCTCATGGACCCCCCGGAGTCGTGCCACCTTGACCCAGGTATAGGCTAGTTTAACCGAAGAGTGAATTTATCTCCACTCACCGTCCTCGGGATTGGGTACTTTGTTCGAACTCCATTATGCCCATGGTTCTAGTGCGTAGATCCCGGAAAGCTCTGAGCCCGCAAGTGTTCTAGGACTCATTAACAGAGTGACTTCTAGACTGTGTTTGAATCTGTTCGAAGCCAAGTGCTTCGGATCTCTAGGTTCATGGATCCGAACCCTTTCGAGTCCGAGCCCGAGTAAGTCTCTAAGTTCGTGGATCCGAACCCTTTTGAGGCTTAGAGCGATTCGGCCAGTTTGATGGTGATTAACCCGGGCCCACCAATCTTGGACTTGCGATAAATTCGGTCCCACCAATCTTAGGCTATTGGGCCTAATTGATTTAGCGGACTCAAATTAGCTCCTCTTACATTTGCCCCTTGCATGTATGAGAAATTTTAAATTTCTCGGACATGCATACTATCATTTCTTCGGCCTTGCTTCGCGTCACATCCTAAAAAAAAAAATGTTGTCTCGACAGAGCCTATGGATAAAGTTGATGGCGCACTATAATTTATGGATAAAATTTAACAATAGCAAAAAAAAATAATAAAAAATAAAAAATTTACTCTTTTTTTTTTTCGCATCCCACTGATATATATATTTTTATAACATCTGAGAAGATATACATATTCATATATATATTTTTAATCCTAGCAAATAATAACAAAGCACCCATTTTATGGCAGCCAAACAAATCTTAAAGAAACCGTTATAGAGAGAGAGAGAGAGAGAGAGAGAGAGAGAGAATAATTTGAGAGGCCACACAAACCACACTTTTCCTTTTCTTGTTAGGCAATCCAACAAATCTATTTGTATATGGATATATATATATATATAAACAGTATATTCTGAGAATATCCCAACATCACACCTTTTTTTTCTATTTAAAGAAAAGGGACAAAACCCTAATCAATACGTCTTCCTTTTCTTGAAGTCCTGCGGCGCACAGACTCTCTCACTAAACCGAGAGCCCACCCCAGGTTGCCTTTCTTCTTCTTCAATGAAGCTCCATAGCCATTAAGCTAACGTCGGTTACTCACAAGGCCAAAGTTGTTACCGTTTGCGCAGACCACCATTGCGGCTCCAGGCCCCATCGCCGTCGTCGTCGTCACTAAAGACCTAGCTCAAACTTTAACAGACACCATGACCCAGCCATTGATTCGCTCCAATTCTGACTATTGTGGACGTCGCAACCCCGGATGCTGTTATTCTACACCATCGCCAACTCTATCTCACCGTAGGTGCTTCATTTCAGCCTAGAGATCCAAACACTCCGGAGCTCGGTTGTGCCGACCAACACGACGCCGACCTCTCTGCAACGTCACTGCTCCTCTGCGTCGTTACATCCGACGCCGACCTTGATTATCCAGCTACTTCAGAGCTCAGCGTTGGCTTCACTCTGTTGCCACTTCACTGCCAGCCTCGGCTGTCCAGCGTTCTTCCTCATCTTTGCTTTTGGTAAGCATTTTGAATATATATATATATATATGTATCTATTGATTATGATATATATATTATTTTTTTTAGAGCTCAGATTACCCAGATCTTAGTTCTGCTTGCACACGACTACATCGCCGTGGCACAACCTGCCATCGGCAACTCGCTGCTCCAACTCTATCCAAGCCGCCATCGGCCTCTCTCTACTCCACCTCCGATCACTGTTGGCTTCAAAGGTTCTAATGCAGACCATACACGTTGCCCACTCAACGTGACGTGTGTGGTTTTCCGACTCTTCTATGGCACCACTGTTGCCTTTGGCTTCAACTTTTCACAGCTCCGACAACCATAGACGTCGCGGCCCAAGCTGTCACTCACCTTCGGTGCTTCTCTTCAGTGTAACGAGCAGCTCTTCAAAGACCCAGACACACCGAAGCTCCATTCTTGCTGACCAACACCAACGCCGACTCTGCTACGACATCCTCGTCGTCTTCGTCCTCAACCATCCAGTGCTGGCCATGCCGTTGCCCATTCAATGTGACGTGCGTGGTTGCCAACTCTGCCAGCTTCGGATTGTCCAACACCACTTACACACGCCGCCCACTTAATGCGTCGTGTGTGGTTCGGCCTAGCACGGTTTCGGTGATATATTTTTTTTTAGAGCTCGAATTACTCAGATCTTGGTTTTGCTTGCACACCCACTGAAATCCACCATCGTTAGTTCCTACCCGAGCTATCATTACTGCGCACCAAAGCCGACACAACTTGCTATTGACTGCCGTAGCCGCCGGTTCTCTTTCTTACCCACTATTTCGTGCTTGGTCTCCAATTTCTTCATTACTTCCGTAAGTCTCAAAGACTTTGATACATTGAGCTTTGGCATTTTTTACTTAAAATTGCACTGTGGAGCTTGAATTTGTTTGATGTTGTCACTCCCACTGATGTTGACATTTGTAGTGCTTAAGAGTAATTAAATTTTTTTTTTATTTTGCTATCTTGAGAAAAATAGCTCCCTGATTTTGGATTTATTTAAATGTTTTTTTTTTAATTGATATTTGCCAAAGAAATTCTGGACTATGAACATTGACTTGGGAGGAACATTCTTATAATTTGCATGACAAATCATTGAATCTTGCTACATATGAGAAATGTAAAATACTTTGGATCTTGGGCCTGAAATTTGCTATTGAACTTCACTCTATCCAAATTTTGAGCCCCGTATAAATTGGATCTTTAATATGGAACGTAGTATTTTTATTTTATTTTATTTTATTTTTTTTGAGAAAATGACCCGCTTGAATTTCATCACAAAATGGCCTATGACATTGCACCTCTTATTGATGATAGAAACTTGAAATCTGTATGTTGATGATACACCCATTGGTATTACAATTTGTTGAGCTTGAAGAATACTCGAGAAAATGAATTGTTGATGACGTCCGAGGTTGAATTTGTTGATAAACCCATCATGCTGCATGTAAATCTTATTATCAAATGACTGATTGTTGCGACCCTTAGAATAGTAGACATCGTGTCTAAATTCTTGATGTAAAATTCATTGTAGAATTTGTTGAATTCATGGATTTTTTGAGAAACGAATAGTTGATGCCAAAATTTCATTCGAATATGTTGCTTTAATTTCAATATTCTAAATTTTAATACGGTCAACTCTTTGCTATTTATACCTGTTATTTCAGCCATATGTCTTCTCGAAAGAAACCCGTTGTCCCGGTATCTGAGTGGAGGAAATCTCATTATTTTGGTCGGAAAGACCCGTTCTGGCGAGCGGCTACCTCCACCACTTCTCTTTTATCTCCAAAGGGGGCTCCATTATGTCTCACTGAGGACACTAACTCTAGACATGAGGCCCTCATTTCTCCTTCTTCGGTGCTACGCTTTAGGATTGAGCGAGGGGACTTTCTATACTGCTATCCTTAGTTCAAGGCCTTCTCAAACCCTCATTTTGGTTGGCAGGAGTGGGTCGATGATGTCCTCTTAGACAGGGGCCTCTGTCAGTGGCTTCATGAGGCCCAGCTATTAATCCCAGTGAAAATATCTCGATCCCTATCTATCCACCGCAACAATGCTAGCCTTGAAGCCATGGCTCTTTGGTGGAGCACCGAGACACATACTTTCATACTTGGCCAGCATGAGATGGGGCCCACTCTCAAGGATGTGTTCATGCTGCTACATCTAGAAGTGACTAGCCCTGATGCCTTCTACCCAAAGCGGACACCCCCCGAGGATGACTTTTTGATCCAATCTCTAAAGCTAAATCTTCAAGCTTATGGTTGGTGGAGTTCCATATTTGATGGTTCAGCGAGGAGGACCAATCGAGTGAGGACAGATCATGCCTCCTACACCGCATGGATTCGTCACTTCTTCAGAGATCTTCAGCCCCTGGCTAGAGATGCTGACCTTGATTCTCGGGTGTATGAGGTCGGCCCGATGTGTGGCTCTAGGCTCTATTTCTTGGGATTTCTGGCTTGCTTCCTTTCATTCTTCATTCTTTTGAGCACACCTCCGATTCTCTCAATCCTTTTGTGTTTCCCTTGGCAGTTAGGCTCTTCAGAGGGGATCGGATTCCTTTGGCTCCATTATTTCTTGGGAATCTTTATTACCGGCTAGATCTACTACATCAAGACATGGTTCGTTCCGTGGGTTGATATGAGCCTGTCTCCTTTATTCACAGCCAGTTCCTGCTTTGTTTCTTCTTCGAGAGTTTTCCAAAGTTTGCCCCTACTCCAACTGTATTCGAGGCAGAGGTTCTTCAGAAGATAGTGGATAAAGATGGCATCCCCGTGCTCGGTACTGATGGGTCTCGAACATTTGAGAAAGCGAAGTCTTGCCAGTCGTTGATCACACGTTGGTCGCGTGCCATTTCCACCTTATTCTTGAATACTTTGGTGGATGATCTCTGGCGCTTTGTGGCATGCCCTTATGTATGCCCACCGGTAGGTGTGGCAACACCGCTTATCTATCATGGTTCCTCCCGCCTTGTGCCCTTTCTTTTGCCGAAGGGTATCTCTACATGCCTTGTTGATATGCTGATGATGATTCGTCCGAGTTCATTACCGGTATGGCATGAGCATGGCGTTGATAGCGCTGTCTACAAACCTAACAGAGTGGCATGCCAGTTCAGGTTTGACCAGTGTGCCCTGGGGCCAGCACCTCCTTCATTATCTTTCTCGGAGAGCTACGGGCACTTCACTCGCGGACTCATACGCACCATGCTTCCTATATTCGGCTCTTTGACAATGCCAGGCTTGAGTCGAGTAGGGGGTTTCACCCCCTCTTTCAGGCGATATTGGCGGAAGAATATCAATGCATTTATTGCATTTGTCCAGAGCAGACTGACCATATGTTTGCCTCCGCCGATCTATAAGAAGGACTCTTCTCTTCGGCTGCCTGAGAGCCAAAAATCTGATCACATGTACGAGAGTTTCTTTACTTCATCTGCTCCAACTGACTCTCCAGCTCGGGCGTCTGCTTCTGGCTTGGCAATTGCTTCTCCAGAGCCAGTCCCTTTGAATAAGGCCTCTGATCCTCGGACGACCCGCCTTAAGAAGACGGCTCAAAAGAGGGCTTCTGATGCCAGTCCTTCCACTCCTCACCTTTCCAAAAGGCTCCATCAGGTACCCAAAATTTTTGATTTGAAGTTACTTTCCTCCTTGTGACTATACCCTCTTAAATGAACACTTTTTATTTGCCCCTATTGTGTAGGACCCTGTGGTTACTGACGTTCTCAGTACCGTGGCTACTGGCCGTGCTGCCTCCACCAGGCCGGACTCAGACTTGGACGACACCCTCCCTCGTATAGCAGTTATAGATAATGATGACGATGAGGCTGAGTCCTCCGATCATTTTTGTGACCTTGTCCCACGCATGCGTCGTCACCGTCCTACCATAACTGAGGAGGAGCGCTGTAGACGCGCCCATGGGGCTTCTTTCTACAGTTCGGACTCGATTTGTGTCGTGTAGACACCCCATTTTTTACCGTCCTCAAGACTTGGACGTCACCACTTGAACACTCGGTAATTATCCATGTTGGTGTTTGTTTTGAGTTCCCGGAGGTCCCGGCTGCGCGCCGTGCCTCAGGACCTCTCAACCGGTTTGTTCTGTGCTTGGTTTTGTACCAAGACTTGTGAGTTTTTGCATCTGAGGGTAGGGGAAGGCTTGTTAGCCATCCCTGAAGCCCGCCGGCTGCCCCACACCTCCACCGGCACCCCCTGGTGGCCACCGGCACTTATTTCTCAAAACATTTGGCCGGTCGACACTTTATTATGCCGACCGGCACTCTTTTGTGCCGGTGAATATTTTGGCTGGTCGGTGTGACCCCTTTGCACCCCCAGGGATGGTGCATGCCAGCTGTGACAGCTGGAGTGCACCATCACTACTCCCCATGCCCGGGTTTGCACCCTTTGCACCTTTGAACCCCATAAACCTTCTAGAAGGTTGAACCCTTGGCCAAGCTTCTTAGAGAAGCTTGGCCAGCTGTCTTAGCTTCCCTTGGAAGCCAAGACCCTCTTGCACCTCTTGAACCCCCCCTCTCTTTGCTTAACCACTAAGTTAAGAGCCTTAGTTTGCCTATATAAGCTCATTTCATCTCCCTTGAGCTAGGTTAGAATTTTGGAGGGCAAAACCAGAGCTTATACATATATATCTCTGTTATATATCCATAGATACATATATCTCCATCTCTCTCCTCTTGTGTGTGTGTTTTTGGACCAAAAAGTGTGGTTTTACCTTAC
Source organism: Camellia lanceoleosa (assembly GCA_025200525.1). Classification (NCBI taxonomy): domain Eukaryota; kingdom Viridiplantae; phylum Streptophyta; class Magnoliopsida; order Ericales; family Theaceae; genus Camellia; species Camellia lanceoleosa. The sequence goes on along the minus strand of CM045763.1, from coordinate 47,475,171 downwards.
TTTTGCACCATCACACACACTATTACACCTAACTCCGAGATTGAGGGACTTGGAAGGTTGTTTTTTGAAGTTTTGGACTGGTTTTGATCATTAGAGAGTGGCTGGACCACCTGTTCTTCAAGTGTTCTTCAAGGGTGAGTTAGTTACTTTAGATTCCCCATTTTTGCAACTAGTTTTTACCTATCTTTCTTTGTGTTTTTGGATTTGTGTATAACATAAAAAAGGCTTGTATTTTCATGCTTAAGAACATTCATCAAGGTCACTTTGTGATTTGAGTGAAAGCTCACCCCCTTAGGCTTCGTTTTGGCCATTTTAGTGCCTTTTTGGTGAGGCCTTGTTTGCTTGGGTCTTTGGATCTTTTCACCACTGAAATCCAGTGGATTTTTAGTGTTGAGAAGGTGGTTTGAAGTAGTGTTTAGGGGAGGGACACCCCTCTCCCCCTTGGCCCTTTGTTTGCCTTTGTTCTTGGCCTAAAGAATAGCATGTGTGCTTGGTTGGTTTTGGCTTCATTTCAGAGCATATTTGCGGTCCATATGATGTGTTATGCCTCTGTTTTAGGTTAGATTTATAGCCCTTAACATGCCTCTTATACTTGCTTTGAAATGCTCTCTTATGCCTAAAAGCATGCCATGCATCTAGGCCATGTTCTTTGCATGTTTTAGCTTGGTTCCATAAGGATATTAGCATCATATTACCATGTATAAGGGTCGTGAGCCACTGATTTTGCCATGTATAGTGTGCTTGACATGGTTGTTTTGCATTTTAGGCTTGTAAGCCTTATGTATTTTGGCCCCTAGCATGTTCAACATTGATCATCCTCATGATTTGGCATCATTTGTGACCTTATTTCAGTCCATAAGTCATGTTTGAATGTTTGTATATGTAGCCTATTTCATGCTTTAAGGGTGTGCTCATGTATGTCTAGGACTTGGCATTGTGCATGCTTGCATACTTGGGGCATTTTGGGGCTGCCATATGAGGGGATTTGGGTGTCGTTTTGCATACCAAAAATCTGTTTTTGGTTGTTAGATTCATGCCATGAGTGGTTGTGTAAGGGATGGTTAGATGCTCTCTTGAGTGCCCTTGGTTTTGGGTTTATTGGCTTATATTGCTTGTATGGCATTTTGCCCATGATTTCAGTCCATTTCGGCCACTGTTTTGGGGAGGTTTGAGGCCTCCCCCATGGTGGTTAAGGCCACCATTGTATGCTCATTATATGCTTGTTGCATGTTTGGTCCACTAAGTGTTGTGGCACATTGATTCCATTGCATACTTGGCTCATGTTTGCATCACACTAGCATCTCACGCACTTTGGCATTTTGCATGCCTAATATGTTAGTTGTGTGGTACTTAGTTTGCTAGCATCCTAATTTCCATAATGCATTATTGATGCATGTTTGCATGAGTTGCACTTCATTACTTGGTTTGGGGTGTCAAACCAAGTGTGGGAAATAAAGGGGTGTTTGTACCTCAAGTGACAAAACACACCTTAATTCCCATGTCACTCGGGCCCTTGACCTTAGCATGATAGGGCCTTGGTTCCCATGTTTGCGTTGCATGCATTTTTACATCAAAGTGCAATCTTGGTTCTTTAGGCTATCATGCACCAAGGTGCACAATTGATAGCCCTAGAGTCAAGAGCCATGTTTCCTTGAGTCCCATTCATGATAGGAAGCATTGGCCATGCATAAATATGCTCAAACATCCAATACCATGCACCCTTCTTTTCTTTGTCAAAACCTGCTTCTGAGAATTTTGTGCCGACCCCAAGACGTATTGCTAGCCGATAGATTATTTTGCAGCTAGTAGCCACTATAAACAGCCGGTGGGAATTTCTTCTAGCTGGTGGCACTCAGCAGCATGCAAGGAAGGTGTTCTGGGGTTTTGGAAAATTTTGGAGAAGCAGGGCAATAAAAAAACAGAGGCAGCAGTGGCACGGTGTAGGCTTTCCGGGCAAGTCGGATCGAGCATGCATCATTCGCGCATCCCGAGGCAGGGCTGAGGCCCCATTTCTTTTATTTATTTGATTTAATTTTAATAATTAGAATTCTGTAATAATTTATTCATTTATTCTTCAGACTGTATTATTATTTGGTCCCTCTGAGTGAGGGCAAAATTGTAATAAGGGTGTGTGAGTGGGTGTATGTCTTCCAATCCCCATTTCTTTCTATCCCTTTTATTTACCTGCTTATGTTGGTAGATTAGGGCATTTCTATCTTAGCATACCTTATGCAATGCACGCGTGCATCCATGCATTTGTTGACATGCACCGGGCTCGGTACATCATACAAACTGCATTGCAATTTTCAATTCCAAATTGAATACGTGCTACTCGCGCATTTCACATGCCATGTTTAGGGTTAGCCGAGCCTACTCTAGATTGCATCTATGCCTGTGTTGCATTAGCCACTTAACATGAACTAGGTCATGCATGTTTGCTAACTAGTTCCTTGTTTTGGCACGGAGTACGATGTAAGTTTTTTTACGCTTTAGCATACCATATGCGTGTGAATGTTGCCATGACAGTATGCTTACCATGCAGCTAAGTGCTTATGTGTTATAAACTGTTTGAATGCCTGTGGGTGGAGGTTGGATTGCTTGAGTTGGGAAAACTCATTGAAATCCGTGTTTTAGCCTACTTGCGAGTAGCATAAACCAACACGTTTTTCGAGACAAAACGGATATGCAATGTTTATTTCTAAATTAGGCAATCTAGTCTATACTTTTGTGCTGCACGCATAACATAGTAAATCTAGGTTAATAACTGGAATAAGAGCATGTAATTTTTTTCAAAACGGATATCACGGTTAGTAGAGGCCGGTCTTTGGATAGTGACCTTCCCCGATCGTACCCAAGCTCCCGAGCCAAGACATTTGGTGATGACGGACACATGGCCTTCGGCACCGAGTCAGGGTTTCCTAAATTTCCCCCATTAAAAAAATATTTAGGTGGCGACTCTGTATCTGGCAAAGCATTCTATGTTTGGCACTTTTTCTAAAAATCTGTTTTTCTCAAAACGATTTGCCGAATTTGGACTCTTTGGTTCAAGATTTAGAACCACAACAACAAAAGGGAGTCCGAACTGTAGCGAGGTCCCCCGTGGCCATGTTACATGTCGGTTCTTAATCTTGAACCAAAGAGTCCAAATCCGGCAAATCGTTTGAGAAAACAGATTTTTTGAAAAGTAGTGCCAAACATGGACTGCTTTGCCAGATTACAGAGTCACCACGTAAATATTTTAAAATGGGAAATTTAGGAAACCCTGACTCAGTGCCGAAGGCCACATGTCTGTCATCACCAAAGTGGTCTTGGCTCAGGAGCTTGGGTACGATCGGGGAAGGTCATTTATGATGATATCCGAAAACATTATGTGTTCTTATTCCAATTATTAGCCTAGAATTACTATGTTATGCGCACGGCAAACAAGTATAGACTAGATTGCCTAATTTGGAAATAAACATTGCATATCCGTTGGTTTTGAAAATGTTTCGGAATTTGCTACTCGCAAGTAGGTTAAAATACGGATTTTAATGAGTTTTCCAACTCAAGCAATCTAACCTCCACCCACAGGCATTCAGACAGTTTATTTCACATAAGCACTTAGCCGCATGGTAAGCATACTGTCATGGCAACATTCACACGCATGTGGTATGCTAAAGCGTAAGTACTTACATCGTACTCCGTGCCAAAACAAGAAACTAGTTAGCGAACATGCATGTCCCTAGGTGATGTTAAGTGGCTAATGCAACACATGCGGGATGCAACTTAGAGTAGGCTCGGCTAATCCTAAACATGGCATATGGAATGCTACAAATAACACGTATTCAATTTGGAATTGAAAGTACGATGCAGTTTGTATGATGTGCCGAGCCCGATGCATGTAAACAAATGCATGAATGCACGTATGCATAGCATAAGGTATGCTAAAAGTAAACGTGCCCTAATCTACCATCATAAGCAGGTAAATAAAAGGGAGAAAGAAATGGGGGTTGGAAGACATACACCCACTCACGCACGCTTATTACAATTACGCCCTCACACGGAGGGGGCGAATAAATATTACAGATTAACTAACTACGCAAGCTAATTAAATATTACAAATTCACTAAATTAATTAACAAATTAACTAAGTTAATTAAAGCAGTAAATGCCTCGGGAAGAGGGCAAGATGCATCCCACGCCCGGAACTCGCTCGGAATCGCACTGTCATGCATGATTGCCTCTGTTTTCCTCGCTTCCATCTCGAAGATCGCCAAAACTTCGTGAATACTTCCCTTTGGAGATTACCACCGGCTGGGGTAGAACACCACCGGCTGAAGGATGTGGCCACCGGCACTGAATTAATCCATTGGCTGCCAGTAGACTGCCGGTCGGCACTAAACAGTGCCGGTCGGCACAAAATGCCTGCAGAACCTGCAACTCACAGCAGCAGAGGACACAACTTGCATGGTGGTCATGTTTTTGACTCAAAGGAAGATGTGCCTCAATTCTCGGACCACCAATCACGCATTTCGATGCATGATGGCCCAAAGAACCAAGAGTGCAACTTTGATTTCAAATGCATGTAATGCAAACAAACAAACAAGGGTGCTAAACCTCCATCATGACTTGGTCAAGAGGCTTAGCATGCATGTCAATGCAATGAAGTCTTAAGCATGTCAACTAGTATGCAATATGGCAATACAATGCAAACATGCAAGTAAGCATACAAGGCAAGCATGCGAATCGAATGGAGGATGGACTTAGACATGAATTGGGCAACTCTAAAAAGGCTCAAAACAGTGGCCAAAATGCTAAATCATGAGGGCCAAACACACATGCACACATGCACAAGTTAAGGCATCAACACTTAAGCATAACAAACAACCCTTAAGCACACTTAAAGGGGCACAACGATGGACAACTAGCATGCAATTTAGGCTCTGAAAATCATGCTATGAAATGATGCCAAATCATGTTAAGCAAGATAAACAAATGCACGCAACATAGGTTCAACACTTGAGGCAAGTCATGGAAGCATTGAACTACACTTATGCAAAACAAATATGGCATGCATTGAATAACCTAAAACAGAGTTTTAGCATGTTAAAACAAAGCCAAATGGCTACTTAGATGGCATCTAAGAGGCTTAAGCACAAAGGCATGCAACATGACCAATACATGGAGCATTCAACACATGCTTTTAAGGCATTAAAGAGGCAACTAAGGCAAGCATACAAGCACCCAAAGGGACTGAAATGACATGCTAAATGGTTCCAAACCATCAAAAATAAAGCAAGCAAGGCATGCTACACTCTCATGCTCTTAAGGCCAACAAGCCAAATACAAAGAGGACCCAAGATATAAGCCAAGATTGACCAAAACAACTTAGGACAGACCTAAAGCATGGCAAAAAAAGCATACATGCTTCATGGATCTAGGCCTAAAACATGCTAGAAATAAGGGCATACAACCTAGGCATGTTAAGGGACTATTAAGGCATTACAAAGCAACTATGCAAAGAATGCAAGGAGTGCTAAAACCAACACTTAGCAATGTCATATTAGGGCATAATAAACACAAAATGCAGCCAAGACATGCTCTTCAAACAATCAAACACTATGCTCTCTCAAGAGGCCAAATTTTGCCCTTTTCAAGGACATCAAGGAGAGGGGGTGGCCCTCTCCTTCTTGAGACTCTAAGGCATCATCTCCACCACTGAAATCCCTCAAGATTTCAGTGGTGAAGAGATCCTAACACCAAAGTCTCGGATCTCTTACAAAATGGCACAAAAAGTGCCCTTTTCAAGGCCTAAGGGTGGTCAAACCTCCCCAAAGCACAAAGTACCCTTAATGAACTATCAAGAGGACTAAAAAACAGAACTTTTTTGTATTGAACACCAAGCACAAAAACAGTTCAAGGATAGGTCAAAATGGAGTGCAAGAATGGGGTAAATAAAGTAAGTTTCTCACCCTTGTTGACCCTTTTCACAAATGTTGACTTTGTTGCTTCCTTAAGCTCCAAACCAGTCAAAAACTTCAAGAACAAGCCTCTGGACCCTCAGCAACTAAAGGAAGGTGAAACACTAGGTGTTGATGTGCAATAGTAAGGCACAAACACCTAGTGCACAAATAAGCAAGGAAAAGAGAGATAGGATAGATATAGGATTTCTAACCTAAAACCAGAGCTTCTCCCTCTCCTAAAATGTCTAACTCTCCAATTTTTCTAACCCTTGAGCCAAGAGAAGAGAGTCTTCTCTTATAGGAATCAAAGCTTACAAGCTAAGTCAATCAAAGGCTCATCTCTCCATACACGTGTATGGAGGGGAAACAAGTGCTACAAAGCTGTTTGAAAATATCTCCAAAAATAGCTGTAAAGTGATTGGCAGGGCAAAATGGTCATTTTGCCAAAAAGAGTGCCGACCAGCACAAAATAGTGCCGACCGGCACAATATAGTGCCGGTGGCAACACCATCCAGCCGGTGGCCTCTAGCCACGGCCGGTGGTGTGTGGGGATGCCTCACAAGGCATCCTCTGCCCCTCCAAGGCAAAGAACAAGTGTCTGGTGCAAAACCAGACACAAAATGGTCAAGTTCGGAGGTCCTGAGGCAAGGCGCGTAGCCGAGAACTCCGGGAACTCCAAACGAACACGAGCATGGATAATCACCAAGTGTTCAAATGGTGACGTCCAAGTCTTGAGGACGGTCAAAAATGGGGTGTCTACAAGCGCTATCTTGGTGAAGAGGTTATTGGGGCTCACCATTCTGATGTTGAGATTGTTGCAAGGACTGATGCCACAGAAATTGATGTTGCAGGCCATGCTTCTAGAAGCAATGTAGAGATGAAGTGCGCCTATGGGAATGGTGTGGAGGTGGATGTGCTAGAAATCTCTGAGAATCGCTCTGCACTTATGGTGATTCTCATCCTCTGGCCTTCCTTCCTTCTTCAGGGATGACTGCTACTGTTCAGGCTTCATCAGACATTGAGTCGATCAGGTGCTCCCTGTAAGGCTAGGTGACCTTGTTGATACTAGGAGTCCTTCAGTTGCTCCGGCTTTGCACAATGATTCTCCCTCTGGTAATCTTTCTTTCTGAAGTTTGTCATGTACTTCTATCTGTGAGAAATCTTTACTCAAATGGCTTTACTGTTCTCTACCCCTAATAAGACTTCCTTATCTTTTCTTCAGTGTTAGCTGCTACTGGGGTCTTGCCTTTACCTGTCTCGGACTTAGCTGCTACCGGGGTCCTGCCTTCACCTGCCTCGGACTCTGCTCCGACTTTCTTTGTGACTCCTCATGGTTCTCCTTCTCAAGGGGGACAACTGCCTTTGAGACAACTGCTAGAGGTTCTTCATCGCAAGTGCCTTCAAATATTTTGGATTTGAATCTCAATGATTTCCACTTTGATAGTGATGCTTTTGGTCTTTCCCCTTATCGCTCCGCATTCTCAGGCTCGAGACCTCTGCCAGAAGTTACCCCTCTGGGTGGTTCAACTAACCTGATAAACATTGGGGAGATTCCTGAGACTAGCAGCTTTCCGGCCCCAATTCCTCCTTCGGCTTCTGGCAAAGTATCATTTCTCCATTATTGGGTAGCTCTTGAGTTTGCTTCAGTTCTACAGCTTGTGCATTCGAGTTACCCGGAGACCTTTGCTTCATTTGCTTGCCAATGTCCACTCATTCAGACTGCTCTTCTTGAGTCTTTTGCCACTATCTTATATAGCTTGGACAGGCAATGGCTGTGTGACCTTAATGGGAAAGTAGTCAAGACAGCGTATCAAGGGATCTCTGACATGGAGCGTCACCAAGTGGATTTATCATGGCTTTGGAAACGCCTGGATGTAGCTTTGAACGCCAGTCGTCTGGAGGAAAATTTGTCTATGCTTGCCTCTTATCGGACCTCTATAGATGAGGCAAAGGCAACTCTTTGTGAACTTGAGTTAGGCTAAGCTCGGGCCTTGGAGAGTTTAGAGGCACACTCTGCTGTTTGTCCTCCAGATGTAGATGTGACAAGCAGCTTCTTCGAGGGTGTTTTTAGGAGAGATTGAGTTTTTTTATTATTATTATTATTACTTTCTTGCCCCTTTCGATAAAAATGTTTTATTTAGGACAATGCAATGAAATGACAAAATCTTTGCTGTTTGGATATTTTCGCATTGTTTTCTCATTCTACTTGATAAAATATTTATTTCGAATGATACAATAGAAAGAACAATCATATGCACATGTTTATAAAAGCTGAAATATTCTCATTAATTTTTCAACTTTATTGACAAAAGTATAATATATTCACTGCAAGTGATGGGATAAACATACTCTATAAAGAAAACCAGTTTCTTCATAACATAAGGGAAATACAACTTTTTAGACAAAGTAAGAAAATGAAAATGAATTTCAACATAGATGAGTCTAACTACGTGTAGTAACGCTTGATAAACTTTGCATTGAGCGGGCCAGTTCGGAAGCCATCTTCAACCCTTACAAGCTTGTAGTACCCGCTTGAGCTCGCCTGAACCACCCTGTAGGGCCCTTCCCATTTTGGAGAAAACTTGGGCAAAGGTTATCCTTGCATAATTGGGTCTACAATCTTCCATGCTAGATCACCTTCTTCAAACTTTCTTGGTACCACAGTCTGGTTATAGGCTCGGGCGATTGACGCATGATATCTTTCCATGACTTTTGCAGCTCTGTCATGCTTTTCCTCTAATGCTTCCAATCTGGTGGTTCGAGGCTCCAATACCATCCTCGAGGCAAGAGCCATCCGAGCAGATGGTGTTTCCAACTCTATAGGTAACACTGCCTCGGATCCATACACAAGGAAGTAAGGAGTTGCTTGAGTCGGCTTTCTCTTTAAAGTGCGATACGCCCATAAGGCTACTATCAACTGTTCGAACCAGGTCCCCCCAAATTCATCCATCATCTTGCTCAGAATCCTTATCAGTGTCTTGTTTGTGGCCTCTGCTTGCCCATTCCCTTTTGGATAGTAGGGTATGGATTTGTGATGCTTCACTTGGTAAGTCTCTAGGAGGCTCTTCACTTATTTGTTTATGAAGGGAGTGCCATTGTTCGAGAGGATAGTATTCGGCACTCTGAACCGGCAAATGATATTTTCCTTGATGAAGTTCGCGACTGCGGGCCCCGTAGCATTTTTCAAAGGGATTGCTTCGACCCACTTTGTGCTCAGTTCTGTAGCTATGAGAATCCACTTGTACCCCTTAGAAGGTATGGAGATGGGCCCTATCAAATCAAAAGCCCAAGTATGGAACGGCCATGGCGTTTAGATACAATGCAAGTCTACAGCTGAAGCATGGATCAAATTTCGTGCTTCTGACAAGTCTGGCACTTCTTCACGTGATGGGACGCATCTGACTCCATGGTCGGCCAGTAATACCCAAGGTGTATAAGTTGCTCGAACAGCCGAGCCCCTCCTTGATTTTCAATCTCGTGGGCTCTTTCGAGGACTAGATCTGACTCCTTAGAGAGACACCTTAGGGGAGTGCCCTCAATACTTCTTCTGTAAAGCTTGTCCTGATCAAGAAAGTACCGCCTCGCTCTCCTCTTGAGGTGTGCAATGTCCCTCGGGCTCTCAAGTAGTGTCCCCTCTTTGAGATAGTCAATGTAGACTTGTCTCCAGTAAGGAGTATCAATTTCAAAGTAACTCTCATCCTCCCAAATGTATGACTGACACTTGGGGCATTCTTTCCGTAGTTGATTCAAGGCCTTCTCCATCTTAGGCCAATAATAGCCTTGTCTTTGGATCCTTCTATACAGACTAATATCCCCATTCCCATAGGACTTTTCATGAATCTGTTGTAGTCGGAAGCTCACTTCTTGTTGACCAACACACCGGGCTAGGAATCCGGTACCTCCTCGGAAGTAAAGTTCACCTTGAATAATTATGAATTTGGCAAGCTTGGCCATAGTGAATTTTCCAACTTTGCTTCTGAGTTGTTCGAGGACTTCTCCTCTCCAATCCTCCGGAAGGTCTTTGTCTTCAGGTATTATTGAAGGTTCTGTTCTCTTCTTGATAACAATTGTCGCCTCCTCCTCTGGAATGTCAACTCTTGCCCCTAATGTTGTGAGGGCATCTAAAAACTTGTTGTTGGAGCGAGGCACATGCTCTATTTCGACCCCCTGAAATTTGTCAAGAAGCCTTTGGACCATTGTTCGATATGTGGCCAAGGTAAGCTCCTTTAAGACGAACTGGCCTGAAACTTGTTTCACTATCAACTTTGAGTCCCCCCAAATTCGAATCTTCTTGATATTGTGCTTCTCAGCTGCTATCAAGCCCAAAATAAGAGCCTCATACTCGGCTTCATTATTCGAACAATGGAAATCCAGTTTATAAGACAAATATAACTTTTCCCCACTTTTGCTTGTAAGGACTATCCCAGTTCCTCCTTTCCCTCCGGCTGCTGCTCCGTCAAAGCTCATTGTCCAGAAACTTTCCTTGGAAGCCATAGCTGCATGCACTTCTTCTCTTAATTCTTCATTCACTGGTTCATAGTCACCACTTGGAAATTGGGCAAGGAGATCGGCTAAGGTTTGGCTTTTGATTGCCTTGGGAGCTACACATGTGATTTCGAATTCACCCTGTGCTAACAACCATCTTGCCACCTTCCCGGTTAGAGCAGGCTTGTTGAGGAGGTATCGAATTGGATCACTTCTAATAACAATTTGAATCTGATGTGCTAAGAAGTAATGTCTGAGCTTTTGGGCGGTGAATACCAAAGCTAAACAATGTCTCTCTACCGGAGTATATCGGACTTCTGCTCCTCGAATCTTCCGGCTGATGTAATACACCGGGCATTCTGCTCCATCTACATCTTGGACCAATAATGCCCCTATGGACTTGGGGGTTGAAGTTAGGTACAACATTAGAGGCACCCCGGGCTACGGGGCTATCATGGTCTGAGGCGAGGTCAAGTCCGCCTTGATTCTCTCGAAGGCCTTTTGGTGCTCCTAGTTCCACTCGAACTTGGCATCTCTTTTTAACAATGAGCCGAAAGGGGCAGAGATCTTTGCAAGTGCTGGGATAAACCTCCGAATATAAGACACCTTCCCGAGGAACTTCTTTAACTCCTTCTGAGAATGCGGGGGAGGCATTGCTCTGATAGATTTGACCTTGTCTTCATCTGCCTCGATACTATGCCTATGTACAAGAAACCCGAGGAACTTCCCAGCCGTCACCCCGAAAGCACATTTGAGAGGATTCATCCTCATTTTGAATTTCGGGCACCTCTTGAATACTTTCTCGAGGTCTCGGAGATGGTCCTCTTCTTTCTTAGATTTCACCACTAGATCATCAACATAATCTTCTACCTCATGATGGATCATGTCATGAAAGATTGCAGTCATAGCCCTTTGGTAAGTTGCTCCGGCATTCTTGAGTCCAAAAGGCATGACTGTATAGAAGAAGTTTCCGAGAGGTGTTCTAAAAGCAGTATTTTCTGCGTCCTCTTCAGCCATCTTCATCTGATTGTATCCGCTGAATCCATCCATGAATGAGAACATCTGGTGTCCTGAGGTGGCATCCACAAGGGTATCGATGTGAGGTAGAGGGAATTCATCCTTCGAGCAAGATTTGTTCAAGTCTCGAAAGTCTACACATACTCTGATTTGACCATTATTCTTCTTTACTGGCACTATGTTTGCCAACCACGTGGGGTACTGTATTGGCCGGATAAAACCTACTTGTTGAAGTTTTTCAATCTCCTCCTTAATCTTCTCTTCGAGATCCGGACGATATTTTCGAGCAGCTTGCTTAATTGGCTTGGAGTTTGGGAACACATCAAGATAATAGGAGACTAGGTCAGGATCTAGTCCAGGCATTTCCTTATATGACCAAGCAAACACATCTGAATACCGGCTTATCAACTTTAACAACTGTTCCCGCTTCTCTGGGCTAAGGCTCGAACTTATGAATATCGGCCTTGGAGCATCTTGTCCATCACTCAGTTCTATTTCAATAAGTTGTTCGAGCTGAGGCTTCGGCCCATCTTGCATGCATTCTGGAGCCACTTCAAGCTTTATCACTATGTCATTGTCAGGAGGCTCTTCTTTTGACTCAGAGTCGGTGACTGAAGAAACTGACTCCCCGCACCTTCATAAATAGTACACCATCTTGCCCCATTCTCGGACTTTCTGGTCTAGAGATCGCCCGTTTACTTGATTCTGCCGTTGGCTCCTTGTCATCTTTGATATCCTCCCAACGAGGAATTTTGACCCCCTGAGGCTTAGAGGTGGTGGGAACTTCTTCGACAGCCTGTTCGGTGAAGTAGATGGCATCAGAGTAATGAGCTTTATGGATCTCAAAAGGCCTTTCTGTAGCCTGAATTGTCACCGTCTTCTTTCCACATTTAGCCTTAACACATTGATGATAACTTGATGGTACAGCCCCATATCTATGCATCCAGGTCCTCCCTAGGATGATGTGATAGTTTGCCTCGGAATCGATAAATGGAACTTGGTGGCCGAGCGAATCTCTCCAACGGCTAAATCAACTGTTACGCATCCAATAGTAACTCTCATTTCTCCACCGAAGCCAGTGATGACTATCAGCTACTTCACAATGTGTTCTTCAAAGATTCCGGCCTTTTCTAGAGTAGCACGAGTCATAATGTTGATAGAGGCTCCACTATCTAGAAAAGCCCTTTTGAACTCAACCCCGTTAATAAAAGCAGTCACATAAAGTGGGCGATTGTGAGAAAAAGGATACTTCCGATCAGCCTCGAAGAAAGTAATGGCATTAGATTGCTCTTTTGCCTTCCTCGGGATAAATCCCTCAGTCAACATGCATTCCTCATGGTGTGCCTCGGCTGATAGACTTGGTGATTTCTGTTCTTGCCTCCCTGGAAAGTCCAAGCTGGTCGAAGAATTGCTTGAACTTTACACAATCTTGTAGGGTTTTGGCATAGTGATCCGGATCTTTTTCCACTCTTGGAGGCTTGTAGTTAACCATCTCCTCGGTCTCTTCAAAATAAGATGCCACATAAACATGGTGTCCTCCTCTTCCATAGTACTCTTCTCCTCCTTCTAGATCAAAGGGATTGTCGACATGAGTTATGAAGGTTCTGCCCTCTGGATCGAGAGCACTTCCATAGTAAACTTGCTCACCCTCGGGCTCGAGGATGTCGTCCAAATAATAACCATCGTCATCGAGATTAGTGATAGCCTCAATCATCGGGCCTTCATAAGCTATCATAGCAACATTCTTGCCCTTGTCTCGGTGCTGAGGATATGGTTGTTCTCAGATATCTTGAGTCCCTTGCTTTTTGAACCTCAATTCGTCTGCCTCAACTTTATCTCTGAAGATTTTCCTGAGAGTCTAACACTTCTCTGTCAGATGTTTCAATGTACGATGGTAGACACAAAATTCAGGGCTTTCACGGTCCTTTTTTTATGCATTTCTTCGACATAAGGCAATTTTAGCTCTCCGTCGGCCACCCATTCCTTAACTAGAGCTTTTACTTCCTCGATTCCACATGGATAAGAAACATTCCCCTTTTCACCATTATATTGCTTTCTCTTCTGGCCTCTATGATCTCCTCCTTGTGACATTCGAGTATCTGGGGTAGAGGCAGCAGCAACAATAGGTCCACGAGACGATTTGAAGCTAGTCTTGTAACTGGCCTTAAATTCAGACTCCTGAGCCTGAGGAATGATAATGTTCCAAGCTGCTTCTATTAATGCCGAGAAGGTGGGTGCTCAATGCCCCTTCTAGACAGATTTGAACCAGATAACTCTCATACACTACTTCATGGCAATCCACGGCCTTGTCCTGAAACCTTTTGACGTAGTCAAGGATGTCTTCACTTTCTTGCTGCTTTTCTTTACACAATGTAAGTGTGGTCACCTTCTCCGCCACTTGAAAGAACTTAGAGTGGAATTTGTTAACCATTTCCTCCCAACTTCGGACAGAGTTTGGGGCCAAATTAACATACCAACTATATGCTCGGTCAATGAGGGACTTAGAGAATTCTCTCAGCCAGAGGACGTGGTTTGAACCATGAATACGTAAAGTCTCGATGAATCGCACAACATGTTCTCAAGCATTTTCTTGTTTTCCATCGAACTTGATGAACTTTGGCACTGTATACCCCTCAGGGTATGGATAGCTCAGCATCTCAATGGGGTAAGGCAGCTTGACATCCGGATCAAGCAAAGAGGGTAAAGTCCTCTTGCCCCGTTCGAGATCGAACATGGCTTGCACGTCGACGAGAGTGAGAAACTGTTGAGGGAGAGAGTTTGATGGTGGTATTCCCAGAACTTGGCTTATGGACCCGAAGATTAAGCTAGGGACGACTTGGCCATTCTAGTGCTGCGAATTCATCATTGGTGAGGACATTTGACGATACTGGCCATCAGCGCCTATAGGCAAGCCAGTTGGTGATGGGACATTGAATTAAGGCCCGTAAAGTCCACTGCACCACGCCACTATACCGGGTTGTGCTTGCAAATTTGTTGTCGGCACCAAAGGAGGCCCACTTGGTGCTTGAGTAACATTTACTGGTGGCGTAACAAGATTAGGTATGGGCAGAGCTCCCTTTTGCGCCATCATGCCCCTTGTATTTGCCTGGACACCAATAGTCGCCGGAGCACCATTCATTACACCAGAACCTCCCCTAGTCACCATTGGATCCTAGCTTGGCACACTATGGAGCCCAGGCATGGGCAAACTACTGTTGCCTACTGCGGTTTGAGCATGTGTTGCTGTGGCCATGTTACCATGAGCCATAGGCTGATTGGGGCCTACTTCTCCTTGGATTTGATTTTGCGCTCCGCACAGGAATAACTCCACCACCAGTTTGATATCCGTTTGGCGCCGATACAAAATTAGAACTCATCACCAACATGGTGTGAGTGACATTCTGAAGAGTGGTAAGAATCTCCTGCTGAGTATTTTGAAGTCCTTGAATGGCTTCAAGCAAAAGTGGTTGATCTGGAGCCATGGTCCTTGTTGGTGAACTTCATCTTCTCCTGCCATCCTTGTTGGAGTTGTGTGGATTCCAGATCTCGTTGAGACCATTAACCAATCCACCTCCCCAGTGGAGTCACCAAATGTATGAGAGGGTTCAAGAACGCCGTTAGAAAATTCGAAGATCTTCAGAGATCCTTGAAGAACAACTTCGAAGTCTCTAGAAGATAATGAGAGGCTTAGATTCTTTAATAGTCTCAACTTAAGAACACAAGAGTAAAGGAGATGATGGAGATAAGAGATTGTGTGAAGAAGAAGGCAAAGTGGCTAGAGAGAGAATAATGGCAAGGCTCTCCCATGGATCTCTCACTTTCACTCTCAAGGTTGATAATGGAGAAGGGAAATTAGTTCTTTCCCAAGAGTTAAATCTCCAAAATCCATCCCTTGTAAAGCTATGGGTGGGTGCTATTTATAGGCACCTCATGATGTAGGATGGAGCCCATGTGCAAGGCACATGGGGAATATTCTCTTTAACCACCTTGTCCGAGAAGGTGACCTCTCCGATGAGGTGACCTCGACCCGAGTATAGCCTAGTTTAACCGAAGAGTGAATTTATCTCCACTCACCGTCCTCGAGATCAGGTCCTTTGTTCGAACTCCATTACGCCCATGGTTCTGGTGCGTAGATCCCGGAAAGCTCCGAGCCCTCAAGTGTTCTGGGACTCATTAACGGAGTGGCTTCTAGATTGTGTTTGAATCCGTTCGAAGCCAAGTGCTTCGGATATCTAGGTTCGTGGATCCAAACCTTTTCGAGTCCTTGGCTGAGTAAGTCTCTAAGTTTGTGGATCCGAACCCTTTCGAGGCTTAGAGCGATTCGACCCGTTTGATGGTGATTAATCTGGGCCCACCAATCTCAGACTTGCGATAAATTCGGGCCCACCAATCTCGGGTTATTGGGCCTAATTAATTTAGCGGACTCAAATTAGCTCCTCTTACAATTTCTTTCAGATTCCTACCTTGGTTTTGTTAATAATTTGGAAATGATATTTGGTATTCATTTAAGACATTTAGGCATTTAGTACTTTGGTATAAACTTTACGGCATTTACACAATGATACATGAGAGATTTATATGAGAAACTTTACATAATTAATTGGTATGTCTCAACTATCACACATGTTACTATCATAAACAACATTTGCTACTTCTATTTACAACCTTTAGAGCCATATATATTTAATTATCCAAAACAATATTTTTTTTTTTTAGTTATGACTAATTTTGTTCTTTAATTATGACATTGACCCTATTTGGCAAGTGAGTTTTTAGCCTTTTTTTTAACTAAAATTCACAAAAAGACAAAACAGTTTAAAACAGCCAATAAGACAAAATATCACATTAAACCCATAATCATTTCATTTTTATCTCTTACAAACATCACATCTGTGGCTCTATACCAGTCTGACAGCCTCTTGGAGAAGCAATTGTTGATGCCATAGGCTTGGGCTTCATTCAATCTCGCCAAGACCTCTTCATCACCTCTAAGCTTTGGTGTTTTGATGCTCGTCGTGATCATGTCCTTCGTGCAATACAAAAGTCACTCAAGTAAGTGAGGGTCGGGCCTGAGGGGTTATATTATGTAATGTTGCATAAATCATTCTTTTGTTATAGTTTTTTTTTTAATTTTTTTAGGAATCTTGGATTGGAATATCTTGATCTCTATCTTGTTCACTGGCCAGTGAGCTCGAAGCCAGGGAAATACGAGTTGCCTGTAAATAAGCAAGAGCTTCTTCCCTTGGATTTCAAGTCTGTTTGGGAAGCCATGGAGGAGTGTCAGAGTCTTGGCCTCACAAAATCCATTGGAGTCAGTAATTTCTCATGCAAGAAGCTCCAACTATTACTATCAACTGCAAAGATCCCTCTAGCTGTCAACCAGGTGAGCATTCCAAGTAGACTTTTGTTTCTTCTTATTTTGGAAAAACAAAATAATATTTGCTTTTGAGTCCTTTTAATATATCTTCTTCTCTTTAACAAAGTAGTTTGATGTTGTATTTTGCAAGGTTGAGATGAACCCACTTTGGCAACAGAAGAAGCTAAGAGATTTTTGCGAGAAAAATGGTATTCACGTCATAGTGTACTCTCCTTTGGGTGCCAAAGGAACACTTTGGGGAAGTAACCAAGTCATGGAATGTAAGGTGCTCAAACAGATTGCAAAAGCTAGAGGAAAATTTGTTGCCTAGGTAAGGTTTTATCAAATTGGGAAAATGCTAAACATACATAATTTTTATATTAAAAATGAAAATAAAAAAGCCGTAGAGAATGATATGATAATGCCATTTATGTAATTATGACTCATAATAGGAGATTTTTTTATTTCTAATTAATAGAAATAAGCACCATGCCATCATTGTATATACAATTTTTTGTACAAAAATCATGTTTGTTTAATGTATGTGTCAATTTCCGACCACACTGCCAAACCGGAACTCAGTTGGAGAAACACTGGCAGAATAGATTAAGCCCGAACGACCTATCACAAAAAGAAGAGATTCCGGTGGTGGTTCGTCCACCCGGGGGCACTCCGACGATCAAGTCAGTAATCTTATCTCTCACAGATATCAATACAAGTACTTAAACTTCAACAATGAAAGTATAAAAGTATCTCAAATAAAGCATACCTTAGACCCACGAGGGTGCCTTACTTTTATAATGATCAATGTCCAACTTCCCCTAGAAGTCTTACTTCATAGGACTCTTCAAAGATAACATTTATTACAACTCATACTATTCAGATTAAGATGAACTCCCTCAAGAGTCCCATCTCTATTCAAATAGGTAGCTTGATGTCATCTAGGACTCTAGTCCTCCATCCAAATATCTCGAATTCCGGTATTATCGCACCATATCTCAGCACCATGGTCCGCCCGCATGGCACCTCGGCCACATGGACTACCTAAAAATATGTCCCCACAACTGCCCCCTAGGTTCTATTACCTCGGCATCTTGAGGTGATGGAACCTATATCATTTTCTTCCACTTAGCACGTCGGCTAAGCTCGTTTTGTCCTTCATTACCGAGGTCATCATTCGTCGGCTCTACATGACCAGGACCTGTAATTCATTTTTATTAATGCTCTTGAACCAATAACCAAGTTTGTTCAAGTTACTTTAGCCGAGATCGTCCTCATAGCCGAGGTCATTGCTTCATTAAATCAAGAACTCCAAGAGTTTTATCATGCGTATGAGCTGTCACGTACAGCATTTCAACCGTTTCTGCCACGCGTCTTTCCCTTACTGAGCCGTGTCTGACACGCGCCTTTAAGTTGCATCGTACCTGCGTGCGCCGTCTAACAAGCACGTCATCCTAGGCACCATAATTGCCATTTTGCCGCCATTTCGTGTTTTGACAAAATCATTTCCCTCTTTCCTCGCCGTTTCACTTTTGCACCTTCGTTTTTGCTCAATCTTTCCTCTCTAGCTTTCTCAAATCCTCCATTGTTTCAAGCTCTCAAGCTCTGCAACCACCTCCATTCTTCCCCTCCGGCGAAGCTTTTGCTGATCTTTTCCGTTTGCTATCATCATCTGACTCCGGCGTACTCAACACCGACTTCATTTTTTTTCAATGAGTCACTATTTCCTCCTTCATCAATCTGTGTTTTTCTTTTTAAAAAAAAAAACTTTATTGTATTACTCGTTGCCATTTCCACTTTGTTCGCGTTCTTGATTATAAATCTGTGCATATGAATTTAATCATGAATCTGAGCACTTTTATTTTATGATTTCGCTTTTGCCCAATCTGTTTCTTGAATACACACACTGTTCACCCATTTGTTAATTTTTGCCACTATTCTTGGCCTCACTATTCCTAATTCTGAATCTTCGTTCTTGTTTTTGTTTTTTGTGTTTTCTCCATATTAGAAGGCCTGGATTACTTTGATATGTACTCACCTGTAATTCGGATAACATCCATTCGCGTGGTGATTGCATCAGCAGTTTTGCGCAATCTAGAGATACACCAGATGGATGTAAAGACAGCTTTCTTAAATGGGGATTTGAATGAAGAAATCTACATGGAGCAACCTGAAGGGTTTTCACTCGAGACAAAGCAAGAAAGTCTGTAAACTTGTCAAATCTTTGTTTGGCTTGAAGCAAGCGCCTAAACAATGGCATGAGAAGTTTGACAATGTAATGTTGTTAAATGGGTTTCGAATCAACGAATGTGACAAGTGTATTTATGTCAAAGACACTGACAGAGGTTATGTCATTTTATGTTAATGATATGCTCATTATAGGTCAACGATGAAATGATCAAAACTACCAAGAAGTTGTTAAACTCTAAATTTGACATGAAGGATATGGCTTCAATTCTTGTCTCCATAGTCTTAGGTTTGGAATTTGTTGTAGAACCCACAAATTTTAGGAAAAATTGAAACAAACTTCACTTAGATCCTCAAAACTTCCTGCCCCATCATTCTTCTAAGTTTTGCCGAGGTCCCTCCAACCTTTACAAAACACACCCTTCTGAAATCCAACACCTTCTCCCCAAGCCGACATCATGGGTATGTGGAGGCATAAGGTAGGTACCCTAACTAAGTTAGAATACTTTAGGCAGGAGTGTTCCATTCCAACCAACGTTCACCTTAGGTTGGCTGGGGAGGACGATTCCATCATGCCCACAGTTGGCTTCATGCCCTTCCCAATTGTAGCTTTCATAGAGTGTGGACTTAGGCTTCCTCTCGACATCCTTTTCCGAGAAGTCCTTCACTACTACAAACTCAACCCAATGCAATTAGCCATTAACTCCTACAGAGTCATCAATGGTATCATAGCCTTAGCATGCCGAGAAAATGCTAGGGCAACTTTAGCCGACATATAATACTGTTACACCATGTGTGGCCTTAGGTTAGAAAAAGGCTACATTTACTGCCTTAAGCTGAGGTCCACAGAATACAAACTTGTTGCCGACCTCCCAAACTCTAACAAGAGAGCCGGGGATGATTACCTAATTGTCTCGGGCAATTGGGAGTTCGCTCCAGACGAGGACCTTCACCTCTACCCTCTTAGCCGTTCATTATTCAAAGAGGGAGATGGTAAGAACCAAGTGTTACATTTACTTTCTTTCAAGTCTTTAATACTTCGTTCCTTCTATATGTTCTGACGTCTATTTTTTTTTCTTCTTGCAGTTCTTCCACAGCCACCCAAGGACTTTCGCAAGTCCTTCTTTCCCAGCAAAGACCTCAAAAAGCTGTTGGATTTTCCAGTTGAGCGGCGGAGAGCTCCTTTGCTGCTCAACTTCATCCCGACTTACAAGTCAGTTCTTCCCGACGTCCTGAAGAAGAAGAAAAGCAAGTCTCCTCCATCAGCAACAACCCCGCAAGCCAAATCATCAAGGCCTGACCAAGGATCAACATCCGATCCAGCTGAGCAGCCATCAACCTCGGCTCCACAACTAATCCCTCTATCTCAACGCAAACGCCGACGTAGAACTGCCATCCCCGCCGAGATGGGTCGCAAGAAAGCTGTTGCAGATGACCTTCTAGCCGACATCCCCAACACTGTCACAGCTCAACCTTCACCATCCCAATCCCAACCGAAGCCAAAGCCCAAAAGGCTGAAAAAAGCACAATCCAAGGCAACGGTGACTCAAATTGACACTGAAAACACCTTGCCGATCTCAAAATTGATTGAGGGTGAGAAGAGCTCCTCTGCTGCCGAGAAGAGGCCCACTGAGGCCGCACCCTCTGAATTTAACCAGGTCAAAGAGACCGAGGTCCAAGTCAGGAACAACCTCAGGCTCTATGAAGTCTGATGCCCCCTGGGCTCCTCCAATTACGATTGAGGACAAGCTGGTCAAGGCTGGCGACAGTGCCGACGACATTGAAGTCAGCGTTGCCCTCTCTACCGCCTTGCTCCTTCCCAATGATCTCAACCGTAATGCCAAATTTAACGAGTACGAAAACTTCGCTTTAATGTTGCAACACTCCATCCAAGTAAGCCCTTGGTACTTTTTCATTTTTCTGCTATTTCATACTTAGAGAATTTTACTAACTTGTTTTTTTCATTTCTTCTAGGTGATCCAGCATGGCAACTCCTTTGCGATGCAAGCCTTTGCCATCAAGAAGGAGTTGGCCAACAAGGCTAGGGAGGTTACTGGCTTGCAAAAGACTATCAACAAGGCCGAGGCAAAGATGAAAACCTTGATAGATCAGGCCGAGGCAGCCAAGAAGGCTCAGGACGAGGCCGAGGAAAAGGCTGATGCTGTAGAGGCCATTGCCAAGGTCCTTACGGCTGAAAAGAAAGAGGTAAAGGCAAAGATAGTCGAGGCCCAAAAAGAGCTTCAAGATGCCCTGGCCACAAAAGAAGCCGAGATCAAAGCGGCGGACGAAAAGGCATATGTCGAGGGGGCAGCCGACGTTAAGAAAGATTACAAAAAACAAGTGAAGTAGGCATGCAACCAGGGTTTCACCCTTGGTTGGATGGCTGCTCTAAAAAAGTTGGACGTCCCTGAGGACTCCCCATTCAAGAACGTCGGTGACCTCGTCCTGCCGTTCCCCCCTACTCCAAGCCAATCTGAGGACGAGGCTAAGTCCGAGGAGGAAGCTGGGGCCAAGAAAACGGAAGAAGCTGCTGGGGACCAATCCCCACCTCTGAATGAGCAAGTCTTGGACTTGACTCAGGATGAGGAGGATGAGGTCTCAAAGGATGCCTACCCCAGAAGACAAGCTCCAAGGTGCCAATCGTCGAGAAGAGCCTCAATCAAACTCTACAGGAGATTGATGCTGAGCTCGAGGTTGAGAAGGCTGCCAAGAAGTCTTCCTAATTGTCTTCTGGGGTCGAGACCCAGTCCGCCGCTGACGCCGAGTAGTCCATTTCTCTTTATTTCTTGTACCTTGTACTTTTTTTCAACTTTTGAAACAATGTCTTTAATTTGGCCGACGTGCCACTTTTTGTAATTCGCTTAAGTAATCCTCTTGTAGGCCGAAGTGCCCTTTCTTTAATGTAAATACAACTTCTTCTTTCAAATGCTTGTATGTTTGTTTTCTTTTTTACTCTTGTATGATTCTATACTTAGAATATTTTACATGTCTTCAACGTACACCTTAACTGTGTAATCTTCTCGGTATGTAACACCTCGGTTATACCCACTAACAGTTTATCTTGTCCTCGGCTTAACACTTGAAGACATTGTGAAGAATATTTTCACAAGTGTTTATACAAAACCTACCACTTTACTTTTACTTAACAAGATTTCTATCTTCAAATTTCTTCCAAGTCTCGGTAACATGGTAATCTCGACAAGTACATAAGTACTTCTTTCAATACAACCTTGACTTGTAAAATTTTCTCAAAATTTCAACAAGTGTTAAACCAGTCTTCCTTTAATCATAACCTCGGCTTAGCTTTAACTTGTAAATTTTTCTTAAAATTTCAACAAGTGTTAAACATGACCTCAATTTAATTTCAACTTGTAAATTGTCCTTAAAATTTCAACAAGTGTTAAACCAATCTTAGCTTGTAAATTCCAACTCCCAAGCATCATTCCCCAGCTATCTGCCCCCTAATGTGAACTTAAGTTCCACTTGGGTTTTCATTAACCATGTGGCTTTCGACCTCGTCGCCGAGGTGAGATTCAAACAAAGACAGGCCGAGGTTACCAACCTTGGTCTCTCTGTTAATCTATGCACTTAGTTTTAATCTGTGTTTGACTCTGCCGATGTGGCAAGTCTAGGTTAATTTCAACTTAGTTCAACTCTATTATATGCAAGTAAGAACTCTGTCATATAATAAGTCTAAGTTATTTGTCATGTTTCAATCAGAAACATCGCCAACTTAGTTCAACTTTATTATATGCAAATAGGAACTCTGCCATATAATAAGTCTAAGTTATTCATCATGTTTCAATCAGAAACATCACCAACTTAGTTCAACTCTATTATATGCAAGTAGGAACTCTGTCATATAATAAGTCTAAGTTATTCGCCATGTTTCAATCTGAAACATTGCCAACTTAGTTCAACTCTATTATATACAAGTAGGAACTCTGCCATATAATAAGTCTAAGTTATTCGTCATGTTTCAATCTGAAACATCACCAACTTACTGATCAGTCATACTACACAAGTGTAAAAAAATCAAGGTAAAACTTTATTATTACTTTGGTTAATAACAAAAAGCTTAAAAAACAAGAAAATTTAATGATAGAAAAATTTCAGATTGCAAGTATTCCAGGGTCTTGGCAACTCTTTGCCTTTACTGTCTTCAAGCCGATATGCCCCATTGCCCAAGACCGAAGTGATTCTATAGGGTCCCTCCCAATTTGGGCCAAGCTTGTCCTCTCTGGGATCCTTCTTATTGCCGACGACATTTCTCAGGACGAGGTCCCCAACTTGGAATTCTCTTGGGTTGACCTTTTTATTGTAAGCTCTGGCAAGCTGCTGCTGGTATACCCTCAGCTGAATTGCTGCTTTCTTCCTTCTTTCCTCTAGCAGGTCCATATCTCAGGCTAAGAATGCCTTATTGGTCCCATTTTCTACTCCCTGGGTTCTGATCCCAGGGATGCCGACCTCCAATGGGATTACTGCCTCTGTGCTAAAAGCCATGGCAAATGGGGATTCCCCAGTTGATCTTCTCGCCGTAGTCCGATATGCCCAAAGTACACTGGGCAACTCATCCATCCACTTTCCGTTAGCTACTTCTAGCCTCTTCTTGATCCCATCCAAGATGACCTTATTGGATGCTTCTGTTTGACCATTACTCTGGGGAAAGCTTGGGGTAGAGTAATAGTTCTTGATTTTGTACTTTGCACAGAAGCTCTTGATTAGCTTACTGTCAAACTGTGTACCATTGTTAGCTATTATTGCTCTTGGGATCCCAAATCTGGTGATAATGTTCTTTCAGATGAAGTTCTTCACATCAACGTCCCGAATCTTTGCAAGGGGTTCGACTTCTACCTACTTGGTGAAGTAATCTATTGCTACCAGCTAGTACTTCATTTGTCCAGTTGTTTGAGGTAGTTGTCCAACAAGATCCATGTCCCATTGGGCAAATGGCCAAGGACTGGACACTGGGTTCAAGTCTGTTACTGGTTGATGTATCAAAGGTGCAAACCTCTGGCACTTCTCACACTTCTTGACATAGGCTTCAGCATCTTTCTGTATGTAGGGCCACCAGTACCCTTGAGTAATGGCCCTATGAGCAAGTGACCTGACCCAGCGTGGCTTCCACATACTCCTTCGTGTATTTCATACAGAAAGTCTTCAACTTGTGAAGGATGTACACACCTTCAAAAGGGGTCCAGTAAAAGATATTCTATAGAGATGTTCCTCTGCTGTCAGACTGAACTTTGCCGACTTCAGTCTGATCTTGTGCGCTTCTTTATGGTCATCTGGCAGTTTTCCCTCTTTAAGGAATACTATTATTGCATCCATCTAGCTTGGTCCCATCTCCACACACATTGCTTCATGCTCTATGTTCAATGGTTCTATGCATGGACCTGACAAGTAGTCCACCATTATCGTCCTTGTCTCTCTAGGTTTCATTGCACTAGCCAGGTTAGCCAAAGCATTAGCATGACTGTTGTCATCTCGACTAACTTGCTGTACTCGGCAATTCTGGAATAAGGCTACTAGTCTACCCACCTCCTTTGCATAGGCCGACATCCTTTCATCTCGAGCTGCGTATTCGTCTGTTGCCTAGTTGACAATAAGCTGGGAGTCACAGAAGACTATTACCTCGTCAACTTCCATTGCTACTGCCAGCTTTAATCCTGTGATCAGTGCTTCATACTCTGCTTCATTGTTTGAGGCTTTAAATCCCAAACGAATGGATTGTTCTAGTATTTGCCTATCTGGCGATACTAGCACTACTCCTACCCCCGCTCCTTGTTGGTTTGAACTCCCATCAACAAACAGCCGGAAGGAGTTTCCAATGTAAATACTGCATGGTCTGAGTTTCTCTTCTTTCCTCTATTTGGTTATCCCCAACTGGGTTTCTCCTTGTTCACCTAGACCTCGGCTCAACGGGGCCTGATGTGTGATGGCGTCTGATGTGAACTCGGCCATGAAGTCGACCAAAACTTGGCCTTTGATTGCTGTTCTGGGTTTGAATTCGAGGTCATACTGGCCCAACACCACTGCCCATCTGGCTATTCTGTCTGTCAGATCTCCCTACTGCAACAGGGACTTCAAGGGATGTTCAATTAACACCACAATTTTGTGGGCTTGAAAGTAATGATTCAGCTTCTTGGAAGCCATTACTAAGGCCAGTCTTAACTTCTCCAATGGTAGATATCTGGTCTTTGCATCTGCTAGGGTCTTACTCACGTAGTAAATTGCCCTTTGCTCTCCCTTTTCTTCTCTAATCACTACTACACTCACTGCATGCTCTGAAACTGCCAAGTATAAGAACAGCTCATCTCCAGGTACTGGATTTGAGAAAACTGGAGCTGTGGTCAAATACTTCTTCAAGTCAGCCAAAGCAACTTCACACTCTTCTGTCCATAGGAAGTCCGTGGCTTTCTTCACTAGGCTGAAGAAAGGTTTACATTTGTTAGAGCTTCTGCTTATGAATCTATTCAGGGCTGCAGCCCTTCCAGTCAACATCTACACTTGTTTTGCCGATGTTGGGCTCTCCAACTCTAGAATGGCCTTGATTTGATCGAGGCTAGCCTCTATGCCCTTTCTGGTAACTAAATATCCTAAGAACTTACCAGACCCAACTCCAAATGCGCACTTCGATGCATTGAGTCAGAGCCGATATGTTTTAAGGATGTCAAAAACTGCCTTTAAGTCTTCCAAATGATCCTCAGGTTCCTTGGTCTTCACGACCATGTCATCTATGTATACCTCCATTGTTCTGCCAATTAGGTGCCTAAACATCATGGTTACCAACCTCTGGTAAGTTGCTCCTGTATTTTTTAACCCAAAAGGCATTACTCTATAGCAATACAGCCCTTTCGGGGTGATAAATGCAGTCTTCTCCTCATCTGGGGGTACATAGCTATCTGATGGTACCCCTTGTATGCATCCAGGAAGCTCATCCTTCCATGCCTTGAAGTGGCATTCACCAATTGGTCGATCTTGGGTAGTGGGAAACTGTCTTTGGGACAATCCTTGTTCAGGATGGTAAAGTCCACACAGACCCTCCACTTCCTATTCTTTTTCTTCACAACCACCGTATTTGATAACCATGTCGGGTAATTTACCTCTCGAATGGCCCTGGCCTCCAAAACTTTATCCACTTCCTCTTCTACTGCCTCGACATGCATTAACATCGGCCTTCTTGCTCGCTGGATGACAGGTTTAGCCGACCTGTCCACATTCAGTCTATAGCAAGTGACCTCGGGGTCAATGCCGGGCATCTCGTATGGTGTCCAGGAAAACACCTCAATGTTTGCTCTCAAGAACGCCTCTAGCTCTTTTTTCTCTTCCTCGGCCAAGCCCTAGCCGAGAAGGAAGAAGCGCTCTTCATCCCCTTGCTGGACAAGGATTTTCTTCAAGGCTTCCTCACTCTTCTCGGCTGGTTCTTTGTCTACGTCCTCTAAGACTTCTATGTCCTCATCTTCAATCTCTGCGCCTTCTGCTTCTCGTATGTTGCAGGTGGATTTTATTATTGTCATGGATCAATTTTTCGCCTGCACTTGATCCCCTCTGACCTTCTCAATTCCATGTTCTGTTGGGAATCGCAACAGCTCGTGTAATGTTGAAGGAACAGCCCCTATTGCATGCAGCCATGGCCTTCCCAAGATAGCATTATAAGGGAAGGGAGTGTCAATTACTGTGAACTCAATTATTATCCTCTTGGTGCCAACCTGCACTTCCAAACTAACTGCTCCCAGAGGCCATATCGGCGTTCCATTGAACCCGACCATTGGACCATTGGATTGTTCGAGATCATCTTGGTGAAGGCCAAGCTCCTTGTAACACTTGACATATATAATGTCACAAGAGCTGCCTTGGTCAATTAAGATGCGCTTCACTTGGCATTCTCCAATCTGGAGGGATATTACCAAGGCATCGTTGTGTGAATGCTACACCATCTCTTGGTCATTTTCAGTAAAGGACACCACTGGTCTCTGGCATTCGTCTGCCCTAGGTCTTTTTTGCCTAACCTAGTACACATGTTGCAAATGTTTTACCTTCTGTGTCTCCCCGCGTATTTTGTTCTCATTAACCTTCGAATGAATCACATTGATCACCCGAGGTCCGCCTGCCTACGGTTATGGTGCTGGAGGAGGTGGTACTACCGGTGCCTGAGGCAGTCTTGCTTGCTCTTCTCTTGTCCTGGCCTCGTCTATAAGGTCCCTTAAATGACCTTGCCTTACCAGGTTTTCTAGATGAGCCTTCAGGGCTCTGCATTCCTGAGTCAGATGCCCATCCTCGTTGTGGTAGGCACAATGTTTACCAAGGCTTCTTTCCATAAATTCACTAGGGGCCCTTACTGGTGCTCTGTAATGAGGCTGATTTCGGATTTTCTCCAAGACTTTGTAAATTGGGATTCGGAATACGGTTGTGATTGCCTGTGCAGCCCTTAATCTTGTCTCTTGCTTGTTGTACCTGCCATTACCTCAATTTCCCTGGCCATTGCTGTTCTTCTCTTGCTTCAACGCCTTTGTCCCCGGCGTATCTTCCTCGGCCCTCACATATTTCTCAATTCTGGCCATTAGTTCCTCTATACTTTTTGGCAGTGTCTTTGCCAAAGAATTTCAAACCAAACAATCATCTTTCAGGCCGTTCTTAAAAGACACGACCGCCACCTCTTGGTTGCATCCTGGTATGCGGTTGAATACCTCATAGTACCTTTTGGCATAGGCCCTAAGGCTTTTATCCTTACTGATTCTCAGAGCCATCAGGGAGTCCACCCTTAATGGCTATAGCTTGTTTGTCACAAACCTAGCCACGAACATCTTAGCCAGGCCTTCCTAGGTTTTCACAGTTCCTTTTGGCAACTTGTGAAACCAGTCTGATGCAATTTCCCCGAAGGACGAGGGGAACACCTTGCAGAGCAACGGCTCATTCCCGGTGTATAGTGCCATCAAGTTCAGGTACAAGTCGACGTGAAAGTTGGGATCCAACTTACCATCGTATATCTGGAACCACGGCACATTGAACCTTTTTGGGGCCTCAAATTTGTCCAACTCTATTGAAAAAAGGCGTTTTCGGCTTTACTAGAGAGGTTACCTCGGCATTTTGTTGTTTCCTCTGGAGGTAATCCCTCAAATCTTCCTTGGTTCATCCAAGAGCTTGGCTATCTCCAGATTTCAGCCTTTTTGGTGCGCTGCTTCCGGTGTCATTATGAGTCCTCTTGGATCTCTCTCCGTTTGTTGCGTCGAAATAGAGTTCCTTCCCTTGAACATGTCGATGTTTTTTGGGGTCTGCTTCTTTGGTACGATGCATCCTCCGTGAATCTTCCTTCATTGACTCTCCTCGCCCGACCTCTTTTGAAGGCCGGTGAGAATGTTCCTTGGTCCTAGTGTGCTAGGGGGCTATAGGGACTGTTTTCTGCCCTCCCTTCTGGGCATTGTTCTTGGCCGCTGGAATCGGCGTGTCTTGCAGCGGGAACTATGGCTGGATGATGTTGTTCTGTATCATAAAATTGACGACCGCTTGCGTGTCTACCAATTTGTTCGCCATCTCCTTCATCTCTTCGTCCCTCTGCAGGCATCTATCTTTCCATACCTAGAGGTCGTCCTCATTATAATACCAGTTTCGATCTGATTTCTTTGGTACATCGCTTTCCTGGCCGACATCCTTTTCTCTATGATTCTTATCACGAGTCTCTTCGTTGCAGTTGTCTTCTTCGACGTCAAGGTCAATATGTTTCCCATTCCCGGTAGGAGTGTCGTCCCCAACCTTCTCTTTCTGTCCGTCGTTGGCCATCTATTCTCCTTTCTTTCCCACAAACAACGCCAAATTGTGTGTGTCAATTTCCGACCACACTTCCAAACCGGAACTCAGCTGGAGAAACACTGGTAGAATAGATTAAGCTCGAACGGCCTGTCACAAAAAGAAGAGATTCCGGCGGTGGTTCGTCCACCCAGGGCACTCCGACAATCAAGTCAGTAATCTTACCTCTCACAAATATCAATACAAGTACTTAAACTTCAACAATGAAAGTATAAAAGCATCTCAAATAAAGCATACCTTAGACCCACGAGGGTGCCTTACTTTTATAATGATCAGTGTCCAACTTCCACTAGAAGTCTTACTTCATGAGACTCTATTCTTTACAAAGATATCATTTATTTCAACTCACAATATTCAGATTAAGATGAACTCCCTCAAGAGTCTCATCTCTATTCAAATAGATAGCTTGATGTCATCTAGGACTCTAGTCCTCTATCCAAATATCTCGAATTCCGGTATTATCGCACCATATCTCGACACCATGGTCCGCCCACGTGGCACCTTGGCTAATAACCTCGGCCACGTGGACTACCTAAAAATATGTCCCCACATTTAGTATCATCCTATAAAATTACTCATCGTAGCATATATGAACTTGTATATTTCATAAAAAATAAATAAATAAAATAAATAAGAAATTATTAAGTTATATTAAGGAAGAGTTACCCGTAAATTCTAAATGTTGAACTTGTGTTCCATTTGGTCCCAGATTATTACTTGTAATCCATTTGATCCTCTATGTTGTGTAAAAGACACAAGAGCCATTGGTTTGATTTGTTCAGTGTGACAACTGTATGCCTTAAATTGGTTGTGTGTCGATTGTTTGCAGTACGTGTTAGTCACGTGCCACTTTATGTAAGGGTTTATCGGTTGTATCCTGAACATGTGCCACGTTATGTGCATGAATGGGTGACACACAACACAAAAGTGTACTAAGGTTTTTTATACTTTTGCTTTGTTGGGTGGTGTATTGCACGTGACACACAGCTATGCTGGAGTGTTATATTTAAATATATATATATATATATTAAATAATTTTTAATTTTTTTAGAGTGTCACATCATACCCATCACGTTAGAGTGTCACATTTGGAAAAAGTACACTAAATTTTTTTTAATTTTTTTAGAGTGTCACATCATATAAGTTACATTAGAGTGTCACATGTCACATTTGGAAAAAAATACACTAAAGATTTTTTTTTTTTTTTTTGAAATGTTACATCATACACACCACGTTGTCACATTTGGAAAAAGTACACTAAAGAGCTTTTATTTTTTTTAGAGTGTCACATCATATCCGTCATATTGTCATATTTGGAAAAAAAAAATACACTAAGAAGTTTTTAGTTTTTTTGGAATGTCACATCATACCTGTCACGTTGTCACATTTGGAAAAAAAAAATATACTGAGGAGTTTTTAATTTTTTTGGAGTGTCACATTGTTAGAGGTGTTATATTAATGCATGCCACATTGGAGTATCATCATACTCGTCACATTAATAAAAGAGTATAGTTGTCCACCAAAACACTATCAAAATAATAATAAATAAATAAAAGGACTACACTAAAAGAAACTCTCCACTAATAGGACTTAATAGATTAATAGGAAGAAAAAAAAATGCTTGAAACTAATTAGAGTGTTCTTTTGTGAGATGGGATTTATTGATAAATATTTCTTATATTAATAAATAAAGGCAAGTGCACAAAAGCATGATAATAAAATTAAATTATCCCAATTAAGTTGAGACTGAATAACTAGTTCAATTATTTATTAACACAACACCATGGTGAGAGATCAATCGAAAACATGCTAAAACAGTCACAGATAAATTAAAGCAACTTCCTAAACAATCACAGCAGTTTGCAATAACCAGCAACCTCAAGAAATGAAGACATCCCCACCATGCATTGAACCAAACCATCGTCAAACATCCCCAAAACACAATGAAAGAAGCACCTGTAACCAACTCTGTCATTCAGAAGAAAAAAAAAACAGAGCATTGGCCAAACCAACCCATCACCTTCCCAGCAATTTAAACACTTTCAGCCACGTCTCTGACAATACCTAATCTACTTAAGGTTTGATCAGAATGTCATGCACTGGATTGGTTTGAGAATTAACTATTTTAATTGATTTTTTAGTGCTTTTACAAAAATATATAATAAAAAATATAGAGAAAATAATTGACTTTTTTATAGTGACTTTTTTATTTTTTTTAACTATTTTCTCACTTGCCAAACACCATGTTTTATGTTTAACCCATAAAGCACCCTCACCTTAACAATCTCACCTAATTCAGCAAGATTAGGCTGACATCCATTAAACAAGCAATCATTCCTTAATTTCCACACTGACCACATCAAAGCAAAAGGAATTGTTTTCCAGATTTGCAATTCCAACTTCTTGAGTTTAACTCCTAACCACCATTGAAGCAATCCCTCAACTGTATCAGGCATTGTCTATTTTTTTCCACCAATTCAACTAGATCTTCCAAGTCATTGGGCAAAACAAAAGGATATGGTTGACTGATTCAACCTCAGATTTGCAAAAAAGGCACAAAATACTCACACTACCATATAAAATAGAGAGATTACTAAAATTTTCTTATTTTCATATTCACAGGTTTGTCTTAGATGGGTTTATGAGCAAGGAGTGAGTGTTCTGGTGAAGAGCTTTAACGAGGAGAGGATCAAAGAGAACCTTCACATATTTGATTGGGAGCTAAGCGCACAAGACTCCGAGATGATAAATCAAATTCCACAGCATAAAGGATTTCCTGGAGTTGAGTTCATATCAGATGTTGGCCTATATAAATCTCTTCGGGATTTATGGGAAGGTGAAATTGCTTGAACATGTAGCCAAAAACACATCTGTTTTTGGCTAGAAAAAGGAAAGAGAGGGATGGGGTTTCTCTTGCTTTTGGCATAGCAAGCCCCCAGTAGGAGGCTCGCATGATGGGTTATTAGTTCAATGGTAGAGCACACCGTGATAATTGCGTCGTTGTGCTTGGGTGTGAGGGCTCTCAATCACATGAATAGTTCAATGTGCTCATCCGTGATTGATCCTTAGGAAGCATCCATTAATTTTAGAGAAGCTAATATGGGGCATTAATTGGGGGTAATTCCCTTTTTCTTTCCCTCTAGATTAACCGGTGACTAAAAAAAAGTAGATAATATTAAAAAAAAGAAAAAAAAATTACTTAGATTTCCCTTGAAAATTGTTAAATATTTAATGAACTTCCCAATGTTAAAATAATTATCTTAACTTACTTTTCAATAATCAAAATTACCCTTTTACACACATTTATTATAGGGCAAATTACACCAATAATTCCTGAAATTTTCTCTTGGTGTTAATTTTTTAATATATAATTTTGTTTTTTAAATAGTAAAATAAGAAAATGGAGACTTATTTATAAGTCATTTTTCAAACACTTATGGTAAGCTAAGTCCTGTGTAATTTCTTATAGAGTCTCCAGTCCTATTTAGATAGGAATGTATTCCACAAGATCCTACATAAACGTAATGTGACGTGACACTTACATAAACGTAACGGAACGTGACACCTACATAAACATAACGTAACGTGAAATCTACATAAACATAACGTAACGTGTCACGTTACGTTTTGCAAACTTAATGAGTTTTTATTTTTTTAAATTGAATGTGAAAATATTGCTGGTTTATGTTGGTGTCACGTTACGTTTCATATAAATATGATCTATGGTAACATTCAATTTCCTATAGGTGTCACGTTACGTTTATATAGGTGTCACGTTACATTACGTTTATGTAGATATGATCTATGGTAACATGCAATTTCCTATTTGGAAATTGCATGTTACCATAGATCATAGGTGTCACGTTACGTGTAGGTGTCACGTTACGTTTCGTTTATATAGATATGATCTATGGTAAAATTTATAGCGATCCCGGTTTCCCCTTTTCTTTATTTGTTGTATCCGGACTCGGTTCCGTGGAGTTGGTTGTTGTTTATACCTCGTTTGCATCCTTTACTCTTTGTATTTGAGCCTTGGGTTGTGTTGGGAAGGTTTGGAACAGGTTGATTGAGCTTAGAGACCAAAAACAGTTACCCAGATTTTGGCCTCTCCGCTCGAGCGGGGGTTTGGACGCTCGAGCGGGGAAAACAACAATCCAGTATTTCCTATGCAGTGTTGGACGCTTGAGCGGGAGTTTGTGAGTGCCGCTCGAACAGGGGAGTTGGACGCTCGAGCGAGGACCTATCTGCAAAAGTTCTGGGAGTGTGCATCCGCCGCTCGAGCGGGAGATTGGCCGCTCGAGCAGGAGTCTGTGAGTGGCGCTCGAGCGGGGGTTTCCACGCTCGAACGGGGTGACTGGTATAAGGTTCCGAGATTTAGCTTTTTGGCTCACTTTTTCACACATGTTTCTCTCTCTTACTTTTCCAAAAAGCCATTTGAGAGCTTCTCTCTCTAAAACTATAACTTCTCTCTAAGTATTGATCTAGCTAGGGTGTTTTCCTCACCTTTGGTCTTTACAAAAGTTGGGTTGATCGTCGAGGGTTGATCCGAAAATTTCGAGTTTTGGAGCACGTTGAGTTTCATCATCTTCTTTCCTTGAGCTCCGAATTTGAGGTAAGGATTCTTACTCACTATTATGGTCTTCGACATAGATTATTGGTAGTTTTGATAGAGTGTTGAAGTTGGTTGATTTTGGGACTCAGGGTTTCAAAATGATATAAAAGAGGGTTTGTTATTTTGATTCTTAAACATGTACTTTGGGTCTCAAAATGATGATTTGGGTGTTAGTTGTTGATATTTGAACCTATGGTTAATATTGAGAGTTGGGGGAGAAAGCCCTAATTTGTGTATTTATTAATTGGTATAATTAAATTTGGGAAAGTTATGGATTTGTGAAATTGAAGTGAATATAATGAAATTGGCTCATTATTGGATGGACTAGTGGAGTTGAATTTATCTATCGCTCACTTTTGAAATGTTGATAATTTTACCTGTTGGAGCTTTTATTATCTGTTTAGAAATAATTGCTTGGGCTACCGGTAGAGGGTAGTTTTGATTGTTGTAGACAATGCATGAGGATTAGACAAACTAAAACTAATCGAATAGACGTGTTATAGAGTATGACTGTTGAATGAATACATTAACTTTATGTATTGATTGATTATGTATACTACCAATGTGTATATATATATGTTGTTTTGTGTGGGCGGTTTATTGGAAGAAAGGGGCTAGACCTCTAAACCTGAAGTTGATACAGCTCATATGCTTATCTATTAAAGTGTTGATACAGCTCATATGCTTATCTATTGAATTGTTGATATAGCTCATATGCTTATCTGTCGAATTGTTGATATAGCTCATATGCTTATCTGTTGATTTGTTGGTATAGCTCATACGCATATTTAATGGGAAATGGGAAATGTTTAACATGAGTCACTGTCTCATTTAAGTTGTTGGCTAGGTTCTGAGCCGTAGTTGAATTGTGAAGTGAATAAGAAATGGAAAATGAAATGACACACGAATACAGTGGTCATGTAATGCAAGTGGTGTATGAATTGGTTTATGTGAGTTAAACACTTATCAATTGCTAAAGTCTTAGTTATTGCTCATATTGTGTTTAGCATATCTCCACTGGGCGTTGGTTCACCCTATATAGGACATCATTTTCAGGTGCAGGTAGCATGCCACCTCCAAGGACATAGCTTGGACGGAGATGAGAGTTGAAGACTCTTTTTGGTTCTTTTGTTTGTATTACATGTATACCAAGCCTTGGGCTTTCCTTGTATAGAGTTAGTACTCTTCTTTTTGTAACCAAGTGTTGACTTGGAAAGCTGTAAGCCCTTACGACATTTGCTTTTGTTGTTAACATGTAATACTGTTGTAAGGACTACTCTGATGAATGGAAATGTGTTGATTTCTCTTATATCATTACATGTCTAGAATGATGGATTTTGTGTATTATTTTGAGGGCGTGACAAAATTCAATTTTCCATATATGGTTTTACTATTATTTATGATATTAACAACTAATATTGAAGGTAAATATGTCAACAAACTTCCCACAGAACTTATGGAAACATAAGTAATTGATTATTGACTTTGAATATGACCACGTACTATTGTGGAATTACTGAATAATTTTTCTTGTTAGGTAGGTGGCTCTCCAATTTGTGCAGAGTATAACTCCAATTTCTGTATAGTTGTAAATTTAACTTGTGTATGGGTGTAATTCTAATTATGATGTAGAGGTGTAATTCTAACACGTGCACGGATGCACCCAATTTGAGCGGCTTGAATTGTGAATTAATATTTATATGATTTAAATACTATTTTTTATTATTTTATTATATGATTTGAGTTAATATTTGCATGTTTGAATATTATTTTTTTTTATTTTTAAATTTTTATTAGATATGTCAAGCAGTAGTCTCATTTTAAAGATTTTATCAATACCATTTGAACTATATTAATCTTATAAAAACTTATATTTTCAAAAAAATATATATTTTTTTATCAAAATTTATTTTATTTATTATTTAAAAATAAGATAAGAGGTAAATGTGGGGTGATGTGTGTAAGGCGTCGTTTGGGAATTAAATATTTTACCTAAAAAGTCAACAAGTTACTACAAGTTGTCACATAGTCTCTATTTTTCTGTACATCCTTTTATAAAAAATTAAAAAATTATTAAAATAGTTTATTCACAACTGAAGTATATGCTATACACAGAAGTAGTTATGTGAGTTGTGCAAAATGTGAGGAGGGACGTGTGCTTGTGTGAAAGATGAGAGTAGTTTGAGAGACCCGGGTAAAATAACACAAATGGGAAAATTGCAATTTATTAGTTGAAAGAACAACAATAAATTATAAATTAGTGGTAAATTTTATCAATCTTATTAATTGAAGTGATAAAATTTTTTATGATTTTATAAAAAAAAATTAGTCTTTTTACTGATTTGCAATTTTTCCATAACAAATTTAACTCAATACTTCATATCTTTGTAATTTATTTTAAACCTTTTCACTGGAGTTGAAATTTTACAAAGAAAAATGCTTGAGAGCTTTAGGATAAGAGCTCTAAATCATGCACTAATGACATGGAAGTGTGTGGGGTCCAGCTTGATGTGATGTTTTAGCTTGAAAATTTTTTTTTTTTTAACATGCCAACTCATTAGAGCTCTTTTAGAACTCTACTTTTAGAGCTCTATAGCATTGTTGTTTTACAAAATCTCCCAGTGACTACTCATATCTTTTACCTTTTTTTCCATTGGAACGTAATGCTCCATTTTTCCTATTCAAATAGCAATAACTTGAATCCTCCTTGAAATGGTTCCACCAGTTGACCTAGATCCAACACCATGCGTCATGTTGCTCCACACGATGCATGTCAAATCGCATGCGACGCATCTCAAGAAATCTTCCTGTCCCTTTTTTGTCAGGACTCCTCTCCCATCGCTTGATCTTCTGATCTTCCTATCTCCTAAATTTAAAAATCAATTAATTTCTCACATAATGGATAGATTATGAGGCTAATTACATATATATATATATAGGAAAATGATTTTTCCCCCCCCCCCGAAATTTGTCCCCCCGAACAGCCCGAAATTTAGAAAAGAAAGAGAAGAGAGGGGAAGAGGAGATGGCTCCTCCTGATCGTCGCAGCCCCGCCTCTGCCTCTGCCTCCGCCTCCACCCCCGCCTCGCCTCCGTCCCCCGCCTTGCCTTCGCCCCTCTACCCGCCTCCGCCTCCGCCTCTTCTTCTTCTTCTCTTCTTCTTTCTTTCTTCTTCTTTCTTCTTTTCTGATTGAAAAAAAAATTCAAAACGACGAAACGATGTCGTTTTGAATTCGGGGGATTCGGGCGCCCTCTCTTTCGAGCTACGTAGCACAATTAAAAGACTAATTATATGGGACATTTATTCATAAATCTCTCTTCACTAACCTATATTCTACTTAGTCTAAATTATTTTCTCATGAGTGACGTAATTATCAAAATATTCATAATAATAATATGATGAAATACGTATTAATGTTTACATTGACAATTTGAATGTTCCATGATGTAAAAATTCACCCTGTCGAATTTATTTAATGTAAATGCTCACATTACCAAGTTGTTAAGAGTTCAAAAAATATTTGTAAAGTTAAAATTATCCATAAAATATCTTAAATATGAGAATTATGATTTGGTGGATCAAATGTCCAAAATAATAAGACTCATTGAATACAAAATATCTTATGGACTAATTGGGATACAAGTACTTGAAAGAGGTTTTTTGATAAATTTCCCTAATTATAAATATAAAAAATATTATTTTAAATTGAACAAAGGTTAATTACATAAATGGTTTCAAAATATGTATTATGTTACACTTTAATTTTTAGTCTTTTAATTATTTTAATTTGGTCTCTAAATAAGGATTTTGTTTCACTTTAATCTCTACTATTAATATTGTTTAAAATCAATAATAGAATAAGAGATATTTTGTACTTTTATTAAAAACTGTGTAAGAAAATTAAAAGATTAAGGAAGAGAAATGCATAATTTAGAAACTAAAATGAAGTTAAATGCATATTTGGAATCAAAATATTACAGAATGCATACTTTTAGATAGTATGTACATTTGATCATTTGAATTTTGTTGAGGCTTTTTGTAATTTTAAACCAGTTACTAATTTTGAACGACACTTACGTTGGGGACTAAAAGTATTACAAACTTTGAGGATTAAAGGGGAACATTAAAAGTTTGGGAACTAAAATATAACCGAACATATACTTTGGGACCATTTGGGTTATTAATCTTAGATTATAGCATATCAGCATGAATTCTGGACAAGGAATTCTGCATCTTTGGGGTCTCACTCTTTGTACCTACTTTTGGTTTGCTAATAAATAGAAAGGGGTAAATTCGGACAAGTCAAAACGATTTATGTATTTAAAACAATTCAATTCAAACTTGTCTATTTGATAATCGTGTTTTAGTAAATTGGGTTGAATTGAATATGGATTGAACAATTGAACCCAATCAACTCATTTATTTTATTGAATTTTTTTCCCTGATAGAAAGTGATTGTGGCTGTAGCAACAATCACAATAATGGTGAGGCTGGAAAGGTGGCAGAGATAGTGGTGAAATGGTAGTGATGATAGAGTAGCGTTACTGCTCATAGTGAAACACTTAATCCACATGGGGAAAATGAATTAATAATCCCATATCCATGCCACAAACCTAGTGAAACGTGTAAGTTTTTTATGATAAATTATAAATATATTTTTTTAAATTTATTTAAAATACAAATTGTCCCATATGATTTAGAAAATTACAAATACCTCCTTGTTAGTATTTTTTATTTAACAGAATTAACTAAAAAAAATGAAATTTATAATTATTCTCCTATACAATAATAAAATTACCTAAGTTATTAGTTGAATTATATTTCTAACATCATTAAAAATTATTAATTGACTTGATGATTTATTAATAAAATTGGCAATTTGTTATAAATTTAGAAACCTCATGAGGTGAAATGTAACTTTCAAAACTATAAAAAATAATTCGTATTTTAATCAAATCTCAAGGGGTGTATCTATAATTTATTATTATTATTATTATTATTATTATTATTATTATTATTATTATTATTATTATTAACAAAAGAAATGAATTTTATTGTTAAAAAATAACGTATATAAAATATAAGGAAAATATCAATAAAATAAGGTGAGCAGTTAGAGTATCAGAATAAAATTAAATCATCCTGACTAAAACGTGGAAGTGTGTGCCATACGTTAACCGACGCACATGTACATACACATACATACATTATCTATTTTATCTATACATATACTAGTTGGACCCCCATGCGTTTCGCGCGTGAGGGTTGCATTATCATTGATAAAAATAATACAACAAGACAACTAGAGAATTTTTTTTCAAGAAAATCTCCAACACAAAATACACACTATTTTTTCCCCCCTATTCTATCAATCATAAACACATCTGATATGAAATTATGAACCAACAAACAAATTGAAACCTTATTGTCTTAAAATATAACTTCGTGGGCTAGTTGGTTCGAAGGTTTTTCCTTCTCTCAAGCACCAATGATAAAGCTAAAATTGAAAACAAATCCCCCTTCGAAGTTTTCCTCGCAGTTAATTGAAAAATAACATTAATAATTTGCGAGGTACAAATGATTTTATAAAAATGTGAATACGCTTGGGGGTGAGTATCTCAAGAAAAATAATAGGTGCGATGTTGTCCATAAAACTAACAATGTATTCTCAATCACAAAAAATAATTTTAAAAAAATTAAGTGTTTAAATCAATTTATTACTTAGGAGTAATGTCATAACAGTGGCTTAATGACTCCTAAATAATGTAAATCCAGAGTATAAAGAACCGATCATTTGTTAAACAAAGAAAACACAATATATACCACACATGCTTGCAATATGGGCCGCATAAATTAATTCATCAAAATGTGTAGGCATCTCTAGATATTTTCTTTTAGGAAGTAGATTTTCATGAAACATAATATTGTTAAAATGTACAAGTTCACTATTTACACTTTTGAAATTTCTGATACTGGATTTTATTGTCATAAAAAAATTGGGCTCCGTCAAAATGTGAATACCAAAGAGAATTTTGTCACTCACCCTTGGACATAAACCAGCAATGCACTGCCATTGGATGCACCAGCAAATGAAGTTATGTAATTCTTGTCCCACTGCTCCAAAATCCACTCCTGATGAAGAATTTAGAAATAATTGACTTAAAGAGGCAATGGATAATTTGATTAATGAATTTTTAGAACTCATGGTAAGGACTATAACGCATCACTTCTGCAAGAAAACGGGGTGAAAGCTCATAGACTTTGTATGTAAAACCTGTCCCTGCATCCATAAATCCATAATAACTACCCACAGATTTCTTGAAGAAGCTACACAGCTAATGTACAAACCATCTTCCTTTCCTTTCTCTGCATGCTGGTCGAGTCTCGAATACATTACAACACATGTTTATAGACTCCCTACTTGAGTATTCTTTCAGAAAATAAATGACAATTCTAATCAAAGGTAGTTTAGCCTGGAAAATTAACCACACTTGCTAAGATAAAATTTCCAAGCTTATGAGAATCCATACATGACAAAGAAAGTGCTTCTTCAAATGGAGATGAACATGATTACCCATAATGACTCATGGTTTGACTATTAAAAGCTACGTTAAATTCGTAAGAGATGAAGAAAATAAATTAAGAGAAAATTTTCCATAGCAAAAAATTAAAGAAAAGAAATATGTTTTGCCCAGCTTTACCTCTGTTTCATCAGTTACCTGGAACTATAGATTGAGATCCATCAAGTAGCTGGAGTACCTAATTGAACTTTTTTGAAAGGCTGCGCACCATCTTCCAAATCCACAAGCAAGGTCCTCCTTTTCTGACCCACCTATAATACATGGCATGTTTAACAACAAATATTTAGAAACAAGAACACACAACCTTTAGACAATTGCTCAATTAACATAAATCTACAACCAACAGCGTCCAAGGCTCCATCTATTCTGATGACTCCATCTCAAGAAATTGTTGAAAAGGGGGAGGACATAAGGAACAAAGCATTTCAGGGGGAGTACCCATCTTCCTTTTACAAACAAGGAATCCTTTATTCTCACTCTACAACCCAAGAATATACCATATTTTGTAGTCAAAGCAAAAAAATAATAAGTCTCAAAGATAAAAGCACATGGTGGTGCACGGTAAAACCAGAAATGAACTTACAATGAAACCTTGCCATGGAAGCTTCCCTAAGGAGTAATGTTAAAGTATAAGCTAGGGACTCAAGGTCATATCTTCTGCTTCCTATCCTACCCAAATGAGCATGTACAAACTATCCCCCTGTCAACATATAGATCGGGAAAATAAGTACATGTCATTTATGATGGTATCAAATCACTTTCCTCGCTAAAAGACAGAGTAAAATTTAACAAGATACCCAAGGGGGTGTGGCACTTTGGTAAGACTTCAGGATATAAGCCAAGTTCCACTCTCTGTGGGACCAGCCATTAGGGTGACAGCACATATGGTTAGTAGAACAAACCTTTTAGGCCTAGGCAAACCGTACCCAGTGTCAGGAGTGTGGGTTTGAATCCCCACCTGTGTGCGAGTTTATGACCTATCGCTACATGATTGAGTAGCCCTATTATGTAGCAACCACCTAAGGTGACCTCTGGGACCTCGGCTCCTTATAGGGTCTAACCCCAGAGGTTATCCATTTGTGATTAGGCCTTTTTTTTTAAGCTTAACAAGAAACTTATGAGGCAAGTTATGCAGGCCAATTGGAATGTGAACAAAATATTCATAGGAAAAAAATATATAGACTAATTTATTCATTGATAAGAAGTTACAAGTTGTCATATTTCTACTTTCTTTGCCAGACTCAATGTTAATGAGCTCTTCAAACAACTCATGTATTTCAGTAGAAAGAAACCTATTCACAACAATATCATAATCCTTAACTGCATTCTGCAAGTTAATCACAACCTTTCAAAGAACAAATCGATGTATCAGTCATTTAAGCAAAACCCATCTCTCCCAAAACATATAGTTTGGTTTGCTAGGTGTTTGATTATTTAATAATAACATAATTTAGAAACCCATAAAAGAAGACAACAAAATTCCAT
The DNA here is from genome assembly GCA_025200525.1 of Camellia lanceoleosa. Lineage (NCBI taxonomy): Eukaryota > Viridiplantae > Streptophyta > Magnoliopsida > Ericales > Theaceae > Camellia > Camellia lanceoleosa. The sequence goes on along the minus strand of CM045763.1, from coordinate 47,433,699 downwards.
TTGAAGACTGAGGGAAGAAATTTACTATGAGGAAAGAGAGTAGAACAAGATGAACATAGCTCTACTGTGTACCTCATCCCATTATTAAAGTAAAATAATAACATTAAAAAAGAGAAAAGATGCAATCTAATTTATATGAGAAAAAGAAAGTTTTCAATATGTAAATATCCATTTTAAGATCTCCATCAATCATTTTATCAATGTTGTAGCAACTTGTCAATCTGTTAATTCAATTTGAGTATTGCTATGCTTATCAACTGTTTTGACCATTTCTATTTAGCTTTTGATGTGCAATGCAGATGCATGCATAGCAACACCAAGGTGTAAATTAGTTTGTTCAACTTTTATTTATGATTGGTGTGCTTGCTTAGTTAGATTGCACTATGAAATTTACTTGAACTATGCTTACCTTGTCAATACACTGGTTTTGTAGAATGGGTGATTTTAACGAATTAAATGATATATTGCACAGTATGCTTCATTTATATGTTATTATAAAACGTTACATAAAAGAAATTAAGGTAAGAGAAAATATTATTTATTAAATGATAAATAGGTTAAATTATCATATTGATTTCAATTTTTTTTACTCATACACAAAAATTCTAATTTAAATTATCAAAACAAAACACATGGTGAATCACAGTGGCCGAACAACCCAATCCATATCATAAATTGAAAGGGAGCCTAGTCCAATAAGAAAAAGGGAAAAATTTTAGACATAACCATGAGGGAGTTAGTGAAGAAAGGTGTAACACAAACGGAAAAATAAAAAAGAGAAAAAGAAGCTAACAAATCAGAAACCAATCCATGGGAAGGAACTACACCAAGCTTGCATCTAACATGTGATTGATGAGAATTAAAAATCTACAATACACATGCTATTGATATACAAGTAGATAATAAATAATTTACATCTAGACTATTCATAACAGATTAAGGATGCAACTGGGAGACAAGAAAAAATAGCAGCAAGTGTGTTGCAAGCTTGTGTCAATGGGGAAAGTGCCTGCAGTGGCTAACCAAAATTGTAATTTCCTTTTTTTCTTTTTCTTTTTTGGTTTAAAACAACAGCTATATCTGCCACAAAAAATGAAACTAAACAATTCACAATCGACATTTATAGGACATCTATAAGAATTCAAATATGATATTAGCACCAAAGAATACATGAAGAAGAATTTATGCTCAAGTTAAAAAGATATGTCATAAAGAAACAATACTCTTAACTTGTGATGCATTCTTGAGTTAGTCCTGAGATTTCTTGCCACTGCTATGTTCATAAACTTCAACTATGAGTCCTAATCCCTAAACATTTCAATCACCAATTAATTTATGGGTCACAAAAAGAATGTTTGTAATATACATTTCAGATTCTTAGTTTCCTGGTTTATCCCTAATCCCTAAACTTTAGTTTCCTAGTTTATTGAATTTTTTTTTTTTTTTAACATCAGGGTGGATTTTAAATGGATTTTTCAGCCACTTTAGGTTGATAGACATTTCAAATTCTTGGATGGAGACTATGTAAGTCCAGAAGTTTTTTTTGAAGTTGTTTTTCGCCAAATATGGTTATGAGCTTGGAAATTAACAACTTTCACGGCCTTTTTGGATCACTAAGTGTTTTGATAAATTAATTTTTCTTGCCTTTTTCTGGTATTTTATTGTAATGCAATTTTGTTCTCTTCTAATTTTGTAATTCATTATTAAACTGCTTCATGTTTGATACATGGGTTATTTTTTACGAATTCAATATGTATGATGAAATTATTAATCATCAGGAGCAGTGGGTTTTAGGTAATTAGGTACCTTGAATTCCGAGCTGTTTGATTCTTCAAATGTTCAATGATTTATTATGAGCTCAAGGAAGGTGATTTGCTAATGTTGTTGGCTGGTAGTTAGACTTTATTCATGGTTGAGACACAAACAGATTTTCTATTTTCTACTTTCAGAGTCATATTAGCAAACAGGATGGTGTGCGTAATTTACACACAAATTAAATTAAGGAAAAAATTCGCTCCATGAATTATTCACAACCACAGAATTCATTCGAGCATATTGTCAAGCACATGGTGGATAGAAGGCTTGACATTGCGACAGAACAGAACCGAACTCCAAACAAAGAAATTAAGCATAATTGCATAATAGACAATATGAGGAAGATGACATACCTGAGTTTCTGGAAGTTGTTGCACATGGTAGAACATGCACCAGATAGAGCATGTATGGACATACATATAACGAGCTATTGCCCCATCATGATCCGAGTTTCTAGCGTAATCTTTACTTGTAGAATTTCTTTCATCAAGGTTGCTTCTTTCTTTCACCCAAATTGAAGACTCTAATAGAGTAAATTGGATTGTTGAGATTTCAATCAATACATTGTGATGGAACATCGATTTTATCTCTTATGATTTTTTTAGGGCTTCACTCAAGTGATAAACACTTCTTTCTTTTTTTTTCTCCTTCTTATAAATTTCTTTGTAATTTATGTGTGATTGTCAATTTATGATTTACATGATTTAGCATGGACTAACAAATTGATAATCTATTCTTTAATCAGAGTTTCTAGTCCAGTAAATGTTGGACTAAATAACTAATTTGTTTTCAATCTTTGTGTCCTCGTAGTTGTTATCAAACCAAGCATCAATAAACCTTCCAGATGTGGAATTTGGAAAATCAAACCGCCTTATTAGCTATAAAAATTTCATAACTTGGGAATTATTGTCCTTGTTTGAGTTGGGTTGAAGTGGGTGGTTTGGAAATGTTGAATTTTCCCTGCTTTTACAATTCCTAGCAAACTCTTTGTTTATTGAGACCTATTGACAAACACATGGTGTGCAAGGGCAGGGTGAAAACAAAGGCCACAAACACGTGGGGGTGAAAACCATGTGGGTAAATATTGTTCAACACACTTGTAAATAATAGGCATGAAATTACGTATGTAATTACTGTGATTTGCAATGGCGGAGCGAAGCTTTGGATACCTAATACTTACGCGCCACAAGAGTAACAAAGACCGACAATAAGGAAGAACAGGATAGCAGCAACTCCATCTACCATATATATATATGTGTGATGTTCGAAGGGGTACCCTTTGTTTTCTTCTTCCTTGTCGGTGTGGCTCATTTGAACTCCACGTGACTAACCCAAATTCGCAAAACCAAATTTGGCAGGGAGGGAAATAGGCAAAGAGCAGACCACCGTTTTGGGAAATTTCTACAAGGAGCTTTGGAACTTGTTTGTTTTTACCATCGTGTGTGGCTAAGCTTGTCTGTTTCTACCGTCGTGTGTGTGTAGACACCCCATTTTTGACCGCCCTCAAGACTTGGGCATTACTGATGGTTTGCTCGGTGTTGAGAGATGTGCAGGGCAAAGATTCAATTCCTTCGGCAAGGAGAGGAGGGGAGAAAATAGGTTGGAGAAGAAGTTCGCCATGGATCCGGGTAAAAGAAAGTCGAGCGGTCCTCGCTGAATCAGGCTTATTCAATTGCATACTTGGAGTTAAGCTATGAGGCCACTACCATTGGAAAGAAGACTTCCGGGGCTTCATTTTTGGTTCAAGAATCTCCTAGAGCCAAGTCAAGGTGGAGGAGATATGATTGATTGAAGCAGGGTATCATCCCGGTTGGATCGAGTCTGCGCGGCTTCACGAAAAATGGCATAACTTTTTGCATAGGAGGAATTTTGATGCAAGGTTTGCGCCATTGGAAAGCTAACTTCCGAGGCTTCGATTTGCATACCCACCGGCCATTTTTACCAAGGAATCATCCATCGGCACTCTATTTAGCCGACTGGCAGAAAAGAGTGCCGACGCACTTTATTTTGGACAATGATCAAATCTTCGGCGGTTTGAACCCTTTGCACCCTAAGCCTGGTGCATACCATGCCACCTGGGATGCAGAACTCGACCCACGTGCATGCATGTGCCCATTTTGCACCCTTTAACCCCATTTTTGGACCCTTTGCTCATGGCTTGAGGAAGCCTTGACCCCTTGTCTTGGCTTCCCCAAGAAGCCTTACCAGCTGTCCAAGCTTCCCTTACAAGCCTTGCACCCCCTTGACCCTTTTTCTTTAACTTAGCCTCTAAGTTTAGTGCATATACTTGCCTATATAAGCACCTCTCCTCTCCCTTGAGCAAGGGTTGGAGATTTCTAAGCAAAAACCAGAGAATAGATATATATATATCTAACATATATATCTATAACCATATATCTCTCCCATCCAACCTCCAAACTCCATAGTTCTTGGGCCATTCCTTCATCAACCCATAGCACAACTCATACACACTCCACACCAGCGACTTGGGGGACATTTGCAAAGGTTAGGAGCTCATTTTCTTTAATCAAAACCTGCTGGTTCATTGGTCTTCAAGGGTAAGTGTCTATTTCCCTCAAACTAGCATCATCTTGGTTCAGATCTAAGGCATAGTTGCATGTCTTTTGAGCTTCGATGTAAACTACAAGTTAAAGCTTTTGAGCCCTTCTTCAACATTGAAGAAGGGCTCAACGCTGTTGGGGGTCTCCATGTGGTACTTACCATTATACCCCCTCTTTGGCCCCCATTTTTGCATGCTTTATTAGCCTACCATGCTTCTGTTTTTGGGTCTTCGACAGGCCTGAAAAAGGTCTTAGTTTGACCCCCTCTACATGCCTCATGAAGGGTATTTGGCTGTTTGGTGCGTCCTTTTGGTACTTCATGTTGTACCCCCTTGTATGCCATGATTCTTGCATAGTATATTTGGCTGGTGTATAATCTGTTTTTGAGCATGTAATAAACTGTAAGTATTTTTGAGCCCTTCTTCAACATTGAAGAAGGGCTCAACCATGTTTGGTAACTCTATCATGCACTTGCTTTGTAATCTCTTCTATTTACCGTAAGTTTGCATGCTTTGTTAGCCTATCTTGCTTTTGTTTTTGTGGATGGTCATAAACTGGAAATGTGCTTGTTTTTCCATGTATAAGATCTGTTTCTAGTTGTTTAGGCCATCCATGACATGCCTTATATAGTCACCTTGCATTTTGGCTTGCTAGCCTTAGGTGTGTGAGTGTGTAGCATGCACTACTTGTCTTGTTTACTTGGTTTGGCACCTTTTATAGCATGATTTCAGAGCCTTATAATGCATGCTAGTTGTTCATGTTTAGCTTCCTTTAAGTGTGCTTAAAGCTTGCTTCATTATGCCTAAGTGTTGGTACCTTTGCATGTGTGCTTAGCCCTCATACTTAGCATTATGGCCACTGTTTTGGGCCTACTTAGGGTTGCCCAAGTCATGTTTAAGTCCATCCCTTTTGCTTAGTTTGCATGCTTGCCTTGTATGGTTGTTTGCATACTAGCATTTGCACATTGCATGCCATGTTGCATACTAGCTAACATGTTTAGGTTGCATTGAACATGCATGCTTTGTCTCTTGAAATCAAGTGATAGAGGTTGGGCCCTTTATGTGCTTATTTGGTTTGCATTGCATTTGACATGAAAATGCACAAATTGGTTCTTTGGGCCATCATGCATGAAAATGCGTGATTGGTGGTCCAAGAACCAAGGGCCGTACCCCTTTGAGTAAAAAAAAACATGATAAGGAGTATGGTTGGTGCAAACATTGCTTGAAAATCCATGCCTCAGATCATTGCTTTTTGTCATTAAACCGTCTCTGCAGAACTTTCACGACCGCAAGATAATGTGCCGATCGGCACTTTGTTTGTGCCGATAACCACTACAAGCACCGATGGCCAATCCAAGCAAATGATGAGCTCTTCCCCAAATACCGTGGGGTATTTCAGATCATTTGGGAGGTATTCAAACTTTGGGAATTTTTGAGAGGCAGGAAAAAAACAACCAAAGAAGTAACGCAGTGCACGGGTTTTTCCGCAAGGACATCGAGCATGCATCATTCACAAGATCTCGAGGGTCAGGGCCCCTTTTATTTCACATTTATTTATTCAAGAATTAGAATTTGTAATATTTATTCATTTATTTGTTGGATCAGATATTGTTTTGGTCCTCCGAGCGAGGGCAAAAATGTAATAAGTGGAGTGGAGGGTGTATGTCTTCCAACCCCCATTTCTTTCTTCCTTTTATTTACCCGCTGATGGTAGATTAGGGCACGTTTATTTTAGCATACCTTATGTAATGCATGCGTGCATTCATGCATTTGTTTACATGCACCGGCTCGCACATCATACAAACCGCATTGTATTTTCAATTCCAAAATTGAATACGTGCTATTCGCAAGATTCCACATGCCATGTTTAGGATTAGCCGAGCCTACTCTAGATTGCATTTCAGGTCGCATTAGCCACTTAACATGAACTAGGTCATGCATGTTTGCTAACCATTTACTATTTTGGCACGAGTACGATGTAAGTTTTATGGCTTTAGCATACCAAAGATGGTGAATGTTTACCATGATAAGATGCTTGCTATGCGCTAAGTGTTTACATGATAAACCGCTTTGAATGCCCGGTGGAGGTTGGATCGCCTAAGTTGGAACAACTCGTTGAAATCCGTATTTTAGCCTACTTGCGAGTAGCAAAGAAAACAACACGCCGAGACAAAACGGATATGCAATGTTTATTTCAAGATTAGGCAATCTAGTCTATACTTTTGTGTTGCGATCACATAGTAATTCTAGGTTAATAACCTAATAAGAACGCATAAAGTTTTCAAAACGGTATCACGTTAGTAGAGGCGGCCTTGAACCCAAGGTAAGGGGGTGTTCATAGTTGACCTTCCCGATCGCACCCAATCTCCCGAGCCAAGATCACTTTGGTGATGATTTGACATGTGGCCTTTAAAGACCGAGTCGTGGTTTTAAATTTCCCAATTAAAAAATATTTAGGTGGCGATCAGAATTCGCAAAGCAACCCATGTTTGACACTACTTTTCAAAAATCTGCTTTCAAACGATTTGGGATTTGGACTCTTTGGTTCAGATGAACCGCGACACAAATTGAGTCCGAATCAGTAGCGAGGTCCCTCCTCACGGACGTGCATACAGCAGGTGGCTAAGCCCCATCGTTACATCATCCGTTATACCACCGTTACCTTTCTTTTTATATATTAGTTGGACCCCCACGCCAAGCGCATGGAGGTCGAGATCATGATTAATGTAGATAATTGAAATATACATCTAAGATTATGTATAGAGCAACAGTATAAACATCGATATTTTTATTACGAGATATGAAATAAATGACAGTAATTTTATGCAGTATATGTATGTGTATCCTTGTCCATCACTTTAAATATCCAAACAACTATTGACTTATTTGAAAGAAATACTCCATTAATTTTAATTTCTAATTGCCTAGGTAATGTTGTAATTCCTTGTTGACGTAAACTATATACACAAAAACATCTCTTTCTTTAGGTAAGCAAAAACATTTTAGAATACATTTGAGGATATGGATCAAAACTTCACATCCATGAAATATTTGATTCTTTCCAAATAAACCAATTGATGAAGAAGTAATTATTGTACATCACAAGTGCTATATCATTGAAAAAGCTCAAGCCACCATCTTTAATGCGATACCAAGTCATCGTGATCAAACTTCGCAGAAAGGATAGGTAGCTTACTAAACCATGCCCAGAACAAGTCCCCCACTATCAACAATACAAAGTTAATGAAACAAAGAGTATCTATGGGTGTCTTGGTGGTGTGAAATCAATAATCTTTTTGAACTTTTCATTGTTCAAATAAATATCTAAAATTTTTCCATATACAAAATCATAGAAAAACCTATTGTTTTGATTGTTCCTTTATGAATAAATCTTCCCTATGCAAAGATGAACCTTGAGAGCGTTTCAAAATGCAAAGCTCAAAAGTCTTGTTTTTCCCCTTCCTGTTGGTGCAAACAATATTTTAGGTATTAGGCCAATTCCCTAAATCGTGACGTAGCATTGTACATTGTTGATGTTACTAAAATTTAGATAGACAAATCAAAGAAAGCAAAAATTATTACATAAACTTAGCATGCATCCATCTCAGTTGTTGCATTTTATAAAACTTAACAAGACCAGCTAATAATTGGAAATCAATGTAGGAAAAATATGAAGCAAAAAAGATGCCAAAGGATGCCCACATCATGATGTTAGAGAAAAATTGTAATTTCCTCAGAGTGATCGATGCAAGCAAAGCTAAGAGAAAAAGTTGTAATTTCTTCAAATGTTTTATGAACTCATTTTGTTTCATAAATATTTTTGGGTCCAAATCAATAACACATCCAAATCTCAATCTCTCATATAAATAAGAAAAATGGTTTTTTCAAGTATAACTTTTCCATCGAAAATGGTCAACCATCAAATTCCCAATATGAACTTGAAATTACCGGAAACCAAAAATTAAATGGAAAGAAACAGACTTCAGTGCATATGGATCCATAAACGAACCTTATTTATCACCCATTGAGGAAGCAAAATGATAAAAATCTCTCTCTTTATTTAATATGTATTAGTAAATTCAGAGGACAATCATTTCAGAAACACATAATATAGAAAAAGGATCAAAGCTAAATCCATGAAAATTTAACAAAGACTATCAAATCCAATTACCCAAATCAGGCTGGTAAACTTGTTCATTGAGACATATTGACAAACACTTGGTGTGCATCTATTTAATATATACCTAGGAATGAAATTTGTTTCCAGCCACCATCATTAGTGCAGTTAGACCTGTGGGGCGGTGAGGTTTGCTCTTCGAAGTGGTGAAATTTGTTTTCTTTCTTCTTTCATTGTTGGCGTGGGTGATTTGAATCCCACGTGGAACCCAAAAATGCAAGAAAAATTTTGCAGGAGAAGCTTTGAAAATAGCCAGGAGCACCGGTGGTATTTGTTTTCTTCTTATGTTGTGTATGTGGATGAGTTGAAGCCCACGTGTCCAAACCCAAAATCTGCGAGGAAAAAAAAGAGTTGGAAAATGAAGCAAACAGCAGCGTCAAAAAAATCTGCAGGAAAAGCTTTGAAGAGAAACAAACAGCAGCTTGAAGGAGTTAGGAAATTTATAGCAGGAATGATAACATTTGTTTTCTTTCTACTATGTTTGTGTGGGTAATTTGAAACCCATGTGTCCAGCCACAATCTGCAAGGAAAGAGGTATCAC